>JACJUY010000753.1:60731-80872 GCA_014220935.1 Platorchestia sp. MABIK | reverse complement strand
CAACATTGACATTTGGACAACATTGACATTTGGACAACATTGACATTTGGACAACATTGACATTTGGACAACATTGACATTTGGGCTTTGACATGTGGACAACAATAACATACTCAACATTTTCACAGCAATAATTTCTTCGGAGATGAAACGTTTGACTCAACTGACACTGCACTACATTTCTAAGTTCCGTGTAGATATACGTCTGATACATGAGTTCAAAATGCACAGTGTGGTTCAAAGCTGCAGTAAAAACACTCACAAAAGGACGTTTTTGGTTTGTTAATTGTACGTCAAATGTAAACTCTTTTACACGAAGGGTTTCTTCCTTTGAGACTGACCAAGAGTACAAGATACATTTATATACAAAATACCTTTATGTTGATTTTTCTTCAAACATCTTTAAATTTATAACGCAAGAGGAGAAGCGAAAGTTCTAATGTGGTTCTCATTGAACGGAATTCTTGCATAAGTTTTTATCACGTGCATTTTAATTAATTTTTTTCATTCATTTAAAGTCATAATGCAACAGGCGATAAGAAAGCTCTTCGAACGTAATTCTAGCATACACTTTCATTTAATTTTTTCAAACCTTTATATTTATAATGGAATATGCGATAAGAAACCGCTTTGAACGTCATTCTTGCTGAACGTAATTCTCGCATCTGCATTTCAAATTAAGAACGAATCACAAAAGCCAGCAATTTTTCTCGAGGGTCTATAATACTTGAAGATATACGAGAGGAGCATTGCTAAGGGGTCCCTCAGCTGAAAATAGTGACATCATTCGCAGAATATATTGCCCGGAAACAAGACGTGCTCCGTGGCCTGGTAGGGCACGAGTCTCATCAGTTCTGCAGCGGGGCCGCGTGATGAAAGAGGCCTACAGAAACGGCCTATGCTTCGATACAGCCAGACTTATTCCACTAAATTATCTCATAAGCCCAGACTTATTGCAGGAAAGTTATTTCATATTGCAGGGAAATTATTTCTTATTGCAGGGAAATTATTTCTTATTGCAAGGAAATTATTTATTACTGCAGGGAAATTATTTATTATTGCAGGGAAATTATTCCTTATTGCTGGGAAATTATTTCTTATTGCTGGGAAATCATTTCTTATTGCAGGGAAATTGTTTCTTATTGCAGGGAAATTATTTCTTATTGCAGGGAAATTATTCCTTTTTGCAGGGAAATTATTTCTTATTGCAGGGAAATTATTTCAGCTGTAATTTACGGCCAGATACACTGCAGGAAATTAATCTCTCGTTTGGTTCAATAAGGCCAGATACAGTGCATGGGAATTAATCTCTCTTTTAATTTGAGAAGACCAAACTTGTTGGTAGAAAATAATTTCTCCTGTGATTTGAGAAAGCCAGACTTATTCCACGAAATTATCTCCAGTGTGGTTCCATGAGGCTAGGGTTATTGCAGGAAAAATAATTTCACCTTTGATTTAATAAGGCCAGACATATGTATTTCGCAGGCAAAATTAAAGGAAAATAAATTAAATTCAGGAATATCGCAAGTAAGATAAAAGGAAAATCACATAGCACAGGGAAATAACACGGAAATTTAAAAGAAAATCATTAAATAAAGGGAAATCGCACTTAAATTTAAAGTGAAATCATTCCATAAAGCGATATCGTAAAATAAAAAGAATATCATTTAGCACAGGGCTCATCAGAGAACATTTTTGCGGCTTCAATAGTCATGGTCGATCATGGCTAAGGAAGGAACTGGCACTCGACAGTGAACTTCAAAGAAAATAGTAGAGAAGAAATTTTGCTGACGTTGCAACATATTAAAATCCAATTCCGAACGTAGACATAATACCCCTGCAACGTTAAGGAGTTGAAACATTAGTTTGACAATAATAAAAATACATCATCATAGTACAAGTAATGTTATTAAAAAACATTATCGTAAATCTGCTAAAAAGTAATTTTATGGCTTAATTCATTATATGACTGTGTTCAGCAACTTTATATGGCTGGTTCATAATTATAACTGTATTCGATAACTCTTATGGCTTAATGCATTATTAAATCCCTGTTAAAAAACTATCAATCACTTAATAAGTTTTTATAACTCAGTTAAACTGATTTAATTTATATGACCAATGAATTACCATGACCTGTCACTTACTGCATCAGTGCGTGCATGCTGGCTTGGTTAGAATGTAAGTAGCAGAATGGGGAAATCGACTTTAGTGCTGGAATATATTTTTATCATTACTAAGAAATATGAAAAATACAATTGCACGGTGAAATTTCACCTCGTACGATAACAGTTATTTTTAAAAAAATTCGCAAACAGACGAAAAGTTATTCATTTATTCCGGTACGTGAATAAGCGATTTACCTGTCGGTGCACATATGGCCCAATACGCGGGGAACGTGTTAGCTGATTTACAGATTGATGATAACATCAATCTGCTATCCTACACCTGAACAATAGCGTCACTGCACCCCGCAATGACTGTGACATCTTCGATAAATTTTTTTCCCGCGCAAAATAATGTAAGACACCCAATCATATTATCAATAATCAATACGACTGATAATAATAAATATGACTTAAAAGATCACAGGCGCTCTACATATCTTCACCGATTTGCAATACACAGTACTTTGAAGTACATTTTCAAGTTCTACGAATTCACGGTCTAACACTTTAAAAATGGTTAAATCATCTGTTCCCATTACCGTTACAAAGACGATTTCAACGAACGGTTCTACTTAGTTATCAACTTTTGGCCGAAGTTGTAGCGTTGTGTGTTGTTTGAAGTTGACTGGCGAGTGGCAGTTCCTTCCTCATTGTGATGTCGGTGACAACCTGATGCCAGTGTCAGTCTAATGGCGGTGGTTGTGATGGCGGTGGTAGTCATGGCGGTGGTTATTTGGGCGGTGGTTGTAATGGCGGTGGTTGTTATGGCGGTTGGTGCAATGGCGGTGGTTACATTGGCGGTGGTTGAAATGGCGGTGGTTGTAATGGCGGTGGGNTCCAAATGTCAATGTTGTCCAAATGCCAATGTTGTCCAAATGTCAATGTTGTCCAAATGTCAATGTTCTAGTCTCATTACAATTGCTAACTAAATGTCAATGCTGTAGCCTCATCATTATTGTTGAACAAACCTCAACATCACCCCGTGTTGTAGTCTCATTCCCATTCAGCGTGTTCGCTTGATATCATTGCTAAGCAAAGCTGGAATGAAAGTCGCGGTATAAGAACGCATCTGTGTTCCAAAACCAAGCGAAGCAATAAAGGACGGTATCGGAGAAAATTTGCATGCATCTTGGGGCCCCTGTGAGATACGAGCTGTGAGTTGAAACAACAGATGGTGAGTTGAAAGAACACAATGTGAGTTGAAACAACAGAAGGTGAGTTGAAACCACAGAATGTGAGTTGAAAAAAACGGTGAGTTGAAAGAACAGAATGTGAGTTGAAACAGCAGAAAGTGAGTTGAAACCACAGAATGTGAGTTGAAACATATTATCTGTCAATCGCAGATCCAAGTATTCTTGTCGAGTGAAACTGAAAATTGCCTTTTTACTTGTTATTATTTGAAAATCATTTATGTAACTTTTTTATTATATGGAACTGGAAACAGTTTTAAAAATATTATTTTAAAATGTGTACACTTTTATTTAAGATTACATCTCTAATTATTACCTTTCTTTTCTTATTTTATTAAGTAGTTTATTTTTAGAGTATTATTTAAGATATTTTTTTTTAATCTTGCATCCTAGATGTTCTTATCAAGCAGAACAGAGAGCTGTCTCAAATCTGTGGGCTTTAGCACGGAAGAGAGTCGAGAGCGCCGCTAATGCGAAATTAAGTGAGGACGCGTTAGCTGGAAGACAAGTGGAGTCAGGTGGTTCAGATGCAGGCAACAATTTTGGTAACTCGAGTGTAGTTTTGCTCATTCAAGTTTAATATTGATAATTCAAGTTTAATTTAGCTTATTCAAGTTTAATTTTGCTTATGCAAGTTTAATTTTGTTTCGCTCATTCGAGTTAAATTTTGCTTATTGAGGTTTGATTTTCCTCAGTCAAGTTTAATTTTCCTCCTTAAAGTTAAATTTTGCTCACAGAAGTTAAATTTTGCTCATTCACGTTTAATTTTAATGATTCAAGTTTAATTTTGTTCATTCAAGTTCAATTTTGCCCATTCGAGTTTAATTTTTTAGGCAGCATTTTGGGAAGCAAATCGATATTTTACGAAGCATATTAGGAAGTAAAGTAACATTTTAAGACGCATGTTAGGAAAATGGATCCTTGAAGCAAGCATTTCAGGAAACTGTTGGGCTTAGAATTTTTCCATAGCAAACATGAGAAAATGCGTTTGCTTATCCCGACAATGTAACATTTAATGAACACTTTTGTCCTCTGAACACTTCTTACGGTTGACATGCTTAAAAATTTGATATTTTTCATTCTCTCACGAGACTCTTCATTTGTTGAGTTTTATACGAAAAGCAGCTCTGACCAAATTTTGTGTTCAATTTCTCCACATAACCTCCGATGAAAAAAAGGAAACATCGAACGAGTTGAAAATTAATCATTTCACGTGAAATTGGGCATGAAAAGCATGAATTTATGATCGAAATGCTGTACGCATAAAATTCCTCTAGATAGTTTTTTCGTTTTGAAATCGTAAGTGCAGTGAAGTTGCGATGACAAAAAGTGAAGATCGCCTTTCAGCACAAGCATTGAAATAGCGCAGCCTAGAAGTTGGGATTGGCAATAAACACATGAAGTGAAATAGCGAAGCTAAAAAGTAAGGATCGACGTTAAACACAAACAGAGAAATAGCAAAAGTAAGGAGTTAGGATTGACGTTCTTCACAAACAGAAATAGCAAAGCCCAGAAGTAAGAAAACGCGAAATTTTAAGAGCTTACTTCCAAGGAGAGAAATCACGAAGCCATGCAGTCAGAATCGCCGTTAAAAACAAGCAGAGAAATAGCACAACCAAGAAGTTAAGATCGACGTTCTACACTTACAGAGAAAGAGCACAGCAAAGCAGTTAGGATCGACGTTAAATACAAGAAGAAAAATAGCAAAGCCAAGAAGTAAGAAAATACGCAACTTTGAGTGCTCTTGACTCTCGCACAGACTTAGAACGAAGCCCTCGAAGTTCTTCCTTCTCCGTTTCGCCCTCGCAAGCCAATAAAAAACAAGTCTGATGTCGGCACTCCATCCATCACCCCACGGAAGTCTTTGCTGCAGGCGCTCAAAAATGCATCTCGGGAATTTTGTTAGCTCGTATTTTTGTCGGGGAATTAAAGCAACGAGTAAAGGGTCAGCCGTTTTTTAGCTGCAAGCCAAAACTCGGGACTCTTTGACAGCTGCTGAAATTTTGAGCGATTTTGGATCTCGAGTTAGCGAAGATGCGACGGTGTGTCTTTCTGAGTCTCTCCAGCGCCCTGAAGACGGATGTTGGAACTAGCTTTATTGGGTGTTATTACTCAATAATTTTTTGTGAAGGTAATAGCGACGAAGAACTTTAAAATCATTTTAATGAAACACTTCAAGCCTCAGCCCATTTTCAGTCATAATCTGCAATAGATTTTGTCTTGCATATTATCAATGGCAGCTTGGATGTTATTATTAGTTTTTGCCGCGCATATCAACAATGACAGTCTGGAATTTGATACCCTTAGTTGCTTTTCGTACCAAGATCCGACTAGTTTCTTTATCTTGTTTCAGATCTAGCGCACCTTGAAGACAACTGTTAATTAAAACTTGCTTACTTCAGTATTATTACTCAAGAATTTTCGTCGTGAATATCATCAATGATGGTCTGTAGTTTGCTAACCAAAATTTAATTTTTGAACAAGTTTATACTGACAAGTTTCTTGTCTTGATTCAGATCCAGTGCAATTGGTATGGTACATAGATTTTTGAAACGATCAATGAGTAACCTGAATGTGACTTTTCAAAAGCGAGGTATGTAAGTGCACTCGTACACGTAGGACATTTTGTGTGTGAATAATGCCATGCATACAAGTTCTAATTTTGCTTGAATAAATCCTACAGATGAAGAAGAAAAACAGATGTTAACACTTACTTACTTGGATGTCATTATTAGTTTTCGTTGTGCATATAATCAATGACAGCTTGAGTGTTATTGTTAGTTTTTGTCGTGCATTTTAAGAATGACAGTCTGGAGTTTGCTACCTTGAATTGCATTTCGTTGAAGATTCAACTAGTTTTACATTTTTTTGTCTTCATAATTTAGATCATGATCTGACGAGTCGAAACGTTCATTCCTACTGATTGAATTTCTTCAGCAAGATACTGATTACCTTGAAAAAGTTTTTCTTTGCACATTTATTTATCGTACTATTCACACACAAACTGTCCACTGACCAGTTCAGTGCTAGTCTGCTTATAACAATCTCAGTACTATCAACCTAACCTCCCTACAACAATGAAAGTTATTTTCCAATTAACCTTATTTTCCAACTTTGAACTATCAACCTTATTTTCCAACTATGAACTATCAACCTTATTTTCCAACTATGAACTATCAACTTATTTCGCAACTATGAATGAACAGTTCAGAGATCCGGCAATGCATTGTTCATAAACTTCCCAGTTCTCTACCCCTGGAATTTTATTCGGGGACCACCCTTTGCTTTGAAGCCCCCGGCTGTATTGAAACGCGTCGATGTGTTGCTGATGGAACACCATTTTATTGTCGCACGGAGGGTGCTCTCGGCCGGTGGTGTTTGATGGGATGTGTAGTTGGATGTGTTGGATGTGTTGTGCTTTTGGATGTGTTGTGTAGTTGGAAGTGAGTTATACTTGGATGTGTTGTGTTGTTGGATGTGTTGTGTAGTTGGAAGTGAGTTATACTTGAATGTGTTGTGTAGTTGGAAGTGAGTTATACTTGGATGTGTTGTGTAGTTGGAAGTGAGTTATACTTGAATGTGTTGTGTAGTTGGAAGTGAGTTACACTTGGATGTGTTGTGTAGTTGGAAGTGAGTTATACTTGGATGTGTTGTGTAGTTGGAAGTGAGTTATACTTGGATGTGTTGTGTTGTTGGATGTGTTGTGTAGTTGGAATTGAGTTATACTTGGATGTGTTGTGTAGTTGTTTTTTTACAAGAATGCAATCGGTATGTCTTGCATTGTTGGAATGTGCGTAAGTTAGTCCGTCCTTTACATACCTAAAAATATGTGATATTGTGACATAACTAAGCAGTCCTTATTGAAATATAGCTGCCACCCCGATTTTGAAAATGGTGGAGAACCGCCGAAACCGCCCAAAGTCTTCGTTTTCAAATTCGATCATTAGTAATCTCCTTCAAATTTAAGAACTATTTGTATTTTTAAGCAGAGAAATTCAATAAAGAATTTGTTTCTATGAAATACAGCATTGTTTACAACTAAATCTATGCGGTGTACGGTCGTAACTATTCGTTGTAACTTTTAAAGTTAGACATGAAATCAAGCTACATACTTGGTTTGAGAATTTTTTCGAAATTTTTTAATTCGGAATAAATAAAATTTAGTTTTAATTTAAACTAAATTAAATCAAAACTATTACACGCGCCGAGAAGTCAAATTATCAAATTGTATTATTAACTCATTAACATTATTAACTTCATTAACATTATTAACTTCATTAACATTATTAACTTCATTAACATTATTAACTTCATTAACATTGTTAACTTCATTAACACTATTAACTTCATTAACATTATTAACTTCATTAACATTATTAACTTCATTAACATTATTAACTTCATTAACATTATTAACTTCATTAACATTATCAACTCATTAACATTATTAACTTCATTAACATTATTAACTTCATTAACATTATCAACTCATTAACATTATTAACTTCATTAACATTATTAACTACATTAACATTATCAACTCATTAACATTATTAACTACATTAACATTATCAACTCATTAACATTATTAACTTCATTAACATTATTAACTACATTAACATTATCAACTCATTAACATTATAACTTCATTAACATTATCAACTCATTAACATTATATACTACATTAACATTATCAACTCATTAACATTATTAACTTCATTAACATTATTAACTTCATTAACATTGTTAACTTCATTAACATCATTAACTTCATTAACATTATTAACTTCATTAACATTATAAACTTCATTAACATTATCAACTCATTAACACGTTGACCGCGATGGGCTAAACTGAAGTCCAATGTTCAAGTCAAATTTAAAGTCGATTGTTTCAAGCCATTTTGAAAATGCCAAACGTTACTTGGATCGTGCTTCATTTAATTTTCAAGCCATTTTGAAAATGTTTTGAAATGCCGTTTTGCCATTTTGAAAATGTTTTGAATTTTGCCATTTTGAAAATGTTTGTATCAAGCCATTTTGAAAATGCCAAACCTGGATCGTGCTTCATTTAATTTTCGATAAGTATTAATGAAAATTGAATTTGTGACTACCGGTCGGTCAGCAGCATTATGAAAATCCCCCGTGGCCACCGGTGGCGCACGTTGCGGTCTAAGTATTCACAACGAGGGTGCACAGAAGGCAGTAATTTCATGTTTTCTAAAAGGGTTTTTCTTTTTTAACTGTGAGTGAACTGTAACTGTGTTCTAAAGTAAAGTGTTCTGTAACTGTGTTCTAACGCAGAGTTTTGGTTGTATCATATTTAACAAATTTTAAAATGCATCTCAGTGACATCGAAGTTGTAATCAAAGAAGGAGAAAATTTAAATTTTCTATTGGGAAATTCCAAATTTCTATGTGGAAACTCCAAATTTTCTGTGAAGAAACTTTAAATTTTCAAAGGGGGAGCTCCAAATTGTCTACATTAAATCTCCAAATTTTTAATAAAAATTCTCAAAATTGCTATGGAGAAACTCAAAGTTTCTAAAGAAAGACGCTACATATTTTTAAGCGTGCTCTTTTTTAACCTGCAAATGAATTGCCAACGAAGAGTTTGGTTGTAACAGCTCACAAGTCTTCCAAAAAATTTCAACGTCTTGGCCAGCTCGCTAATTTTCCTTAACTGTGCCATAAATTCCATCGTCAAACTTGATGAAGCTCAAAATGAACACAGACTGTGAACATTGGATCAGTCTCAATCAACTACGCGGGTCTCAGCATTGCCATTTCTGAAAAGGGGCAACTTAGAAGAGGCTGAAATGTCTTTCAGCCCGAGAAAAATTTCTGCGATATGAAGTCTCGAAAAATCGAAATCTAATATCGTCAGAGAATTCGTCGAAATTGGTCAGATCTAATCGAAAATTCGGTAAAGACGTCGTGGTATATATGTATGTACATGGTGCAGCAAGCTAACTTCCTTATTTGGCATTACAATGAAAGAAAAAGTAGTAGAGCTACCTTTTAATTTATTTATTTATATAAAAGTTACACATTAAAGTTGTGGTTTACACAGTTGTAAAAATCATGCATTAAATTTTGGCAAATGAAGACCCTGGTTCGATACCAGTCTGGCCCTTACAATATTTTCACCGTAACTTGTGCAGCTTCTCAGAGGAATTTCCGATACACTGCTCGAACCGAATTCTGTTGTTTCCCATCACTCTCTCCAGCATATTGATGGGTATGTAGGCCGTTTCTCCATGAATGTTTCTTTTCAGATCATCCAGAGTTTGGGAGCGGTCAATATAGACACGGAATTTTAAATACCATCACAAAAAGTTGTCACGCGGGCTAAATCGGGAGAACCCGCCGGCCACTTCAAATCGCCTCTCAATGAAATGAATATTGAATCGATTTCACAACACAGCCATCGGTGCTCGTGAAGTTATCACTTCCTTTTTTCTGTACAGTAACAGTTTCTCTGAACGTTGTCACCCACAAAAGAATAGTTTTCCAGTCAGGGAACGATACAAGCGTAATATTGAAGCGATTTCGGAAAGCGCATTTGGTTGAAACCACCGAACTTAGAATGGAAATGTGGAGAGGAGCCTACGACCAATGCACGCTTTTCGTTACTCAGACGCATGATGGCGACTGCACTACAAAGTCTCACAACTTTATGATCACCTCTTTTGAACGAGACCAATCCCACCTGCCTGGGGGTCCTGTGAGCTTCAGAGCAATCACTTTAAAAAAGGAAGTCAACTTACCGCATCTTGTAGAGTGTGTTCGTATTCTAGGTTTTCAACCACTCAATAATTATGTGATTTGAGTTATAATTATTTAAATATAATGATAATTATCTATTTAACGATTTAGCAGCTCTTCATCGGTGGCACATAATTTCATAATTTAAGTAATGATTATTTTTTTATTATTTCTTATGAATCAAGCCATTGGAAACAGAATACTCAATGCAACAGAATGAACGAGTATCAGAATACGTCCGTATTAACAAACCAGGAAAAGATCACAACTGCAGTCTTACAGAGCAAAATCATTCGCGGATCTCAAAATGCTGAGAGCTGCTGAGCAAATCATAGCCTCAGCATAAAAGCGTCTATTAACTATTCAACTCGTGCTGTGAATAAATAATAGGAGTGAATTTATAACACGAAGCAACATCACGGAACCGTCACTTGAAAATCTCAGTGGCTCAGAAATGTTGGAGTTTCTACGCTAAATAAATCCTCGTCGTCTTTAACATTGATGCGATTGCTTTTGCATTACCAGCTGGAGACAAATCCGGACGACATAATACTTGAACGGAAAAAATACATATTGGAACTTGATGAGCTTCGTGCGCAGCAGCGCAGGTACCTAAAAAGAACAAAGGGAGGGATCGCTTGCAGATTCTTGGACGCTAGCAGATAGCCATAATGATTGGATGTATCATTAACAACGTGTCTTGGACACAAGCAGATAGCCATAAAGATTGGATGTATCATTAACAACGTGTCTGGGACACAAGCAGATAGCCATTAAGATTGGATGTATCATTAACAACGTATCTTAGATGTCATGTGACCACTGCAATTAGAGGGGTATTAACTTATAAAGACCAAATTTTTTGGGTCTTGAAAGAAGTACAACGAAACATTGAAAATGTTTCTCAAATGCAAAATTCGTGAACGAAATATTTATACTATCTCTTAAAAAATCACAGCTGAACAACGTTAAATGTGAACTTTTCATTGAAGCGCTCAGAAAATAAGAGCGATGTGAGTCATTTCCTAGTGTCCTTCAGGAAAAAGGCGGTGGATGTAAGTTAAGGGAGCGGGAAAGTAACTTGTGAAAGTATTGTGGTAGTCATGCACGGATTCAATTATTTGTATATGGTGCTATAATAAGTTAAAGGAGAAACTAGGGATAAGATTTAGAACCTTTTTATTTGACGCAATGTTTTTTTTGTGTCTGTATATATATCAGGCAGAGACTGAAGGAAGCGAACAGGTGAGAATGGCTTAAATTTTACAAATTTCACCCTTTTCTTCAAATTCGGCGTTCCCTCAATCCCATGAATATGAAGAGTTTTGAAAATTTTTAACAAGTGATCTGCCTATCCAAGCAAAAGCATAATGCATGTAGATCAAGAGCTCTCTTCTTCCGTTCGAGGAAAGCTACTTCGGAAAAGAAGCAAATTTATTTTTAAAAAAGGTATCCCTCAAAAATTTGTTCTTGACTTTATTTGAGAATGAAGGCACAAAAATTACGCAGTCATTCTATACGCAGGGTGTCTCAAAAAACATAATCACGATTTGACTGTCTTGTACTCATGTTTTTATGTTGGTGTTTAGCGACATAGAGACAAGATTAATGAGTTAAATCAATGAAAGTATCTTTAAATTTCGGAAAGTTCGCTGTTATTAAAAAAAGTTTATTTATACCTGACAGCAAACCAAAAAGTGCATGAGTTATAATCAGTCAAAGGATGAGTAAAACAAAAATTGCATGAATAATCTACAGCCAAAGGATGAGTAAAGCAAAAAGTTCATGAGTTATCGTCAGTCAATGGATGAGTACGTTTTTTGCGACACCCGGTAGCGTACGCGGAGCAAATGCTCTGTTTGAGCCGGGGAATGGAATTCTGAACTTATAGAAAATATTAGCTAAGTGGATGTACGTTCTTCATAGTGCGAGGGGTTAAGCGTTCAGTTTTGGAAAACGAAGACGCTGGTTCGATAACAGTTCGGCCCTCGCGTTAGTTTCACCGTAACTTGTGCAGCTTCTCAGGGTAAGTAACGAAGAAAGAAAACGTTAAAGGTATAAGGAGGGAGCTCTTCTTCTCATTGAAGTCGCAATTCACTTCCTCTTCTTTGGTACAAAAACTTGAAAATCATGGTACAACGGGACAAAAAGAATAGACAATAAAGCAAATAATGACCCTACAGAATTACTGATCCTAGATAGATACGTTTGAGAATTACCAACATAGATCACCACCCTCGACTAATAACATTGTCAACTTTTTGTTTCAAAGACTTAAGACATAAAAGTAGGCATCAGTTTACTTGTAAAACTCTTCACTAATACTGTGTGCGTCGATGGAATTAATTGTAACGAGAATAACAAAGAAACATGACTACACACATTGTCCGAGTCACATAGATCAAGTGCTGGCTCGTGGAATGGGTACCCAGAGTCACATGAGTAGGCATTCATAATTAGTATTATCTACTTAAAAAAATGCGCTGTCTGTAAAATATAAAATTTTTTTTTTTGACGAACATTGTTCCTCTGTGTATTACATCTGTCTGTAAAACTTAGTATTTGTTTTTTCTTTGTTGACGTAATTTGTTCCTCTATGTAATATAATATATGTGTCTATAAAACCTTCAACATGATTATTTTTTGTGAACATACATTTTTCCTGTGTGTCACACATCAGTCTGAAAAACTTTAAATCAAGTTTTTCTTCGGTGACGAAAATTGTTTCTCTGTGTAACACATAAAATTTTCAATTTGGTTTTTCTTCGTTGACGAACATTGTCTCTCTGTACTATTCGTAGATTGGCCCAGAACACCACACGCAAATGGCAGCTTTCATCACACATTGGCGCGAGAACGCTCCCGCTGAATGCAAATGTCCCCTATTTTTATGACGGCCAGGAGAAGTGCGTCAATTTAATTCGACGCACCCTGACGCGTCGTCACTTGGGACCTGACGTATGTACGTCTTCGGAGCTCTTCAAGAAGAATGCAAATCATTTTCTCGACGTCCCTTTGACTGAAGGCAAATTTTTCCGCGCTCGAAAAACGGCGGAACTTTCTACGGCGCTTGGTCAAAGTTTGTTCACTTTCATCTTCAAAGTCATCCTGCATTAGGTGTTGAGATGGCCGAGGGGAACACTAAGGAAGTTTTCGCCTTCAAAAGAATTTCACGGTGAAGTATGCAAATCAAGGCAATATTGAACAGATCGCTGCTGCACGACTTATGCATTTCATTAAAATCCCACGCAGGAGCTGTGCGCGTCTGAGGGAAGCGGGAGGGGGCAGTTGTATATATGTCACTATGATACTGTATGTATCATTCATTTATTTGTTACGATGCTAAATGTATCATACATTTATTTGTTATGATACTATAGGTCTCATACATTTATTTTTTATGATGCTGTACATATCAAACATTTATTTTTGTGTGATACAATACGTATCATACATTCATTCATTATAATGCTATATGTATCAAACGTTTATTATGTGTGATGCAATAGTATCACACAATAATTAACAGTATATGTGATGCAATATGTATCATAAATTTCTCTAGCTTTGAAATAACTGCCACTGAACTTATGTACGACACCTCCACCTGCAACCTATTATGATTCACAACTTGCATATTTATACAAGTTAAAACAATTCATTTACTACAAGCGTATAGCAGTAGATTGTTTCTTAAGTCTAGTACAATGGACACATTTCAGTGTAGCTACTTGTGGGCACGAATAAGTTCAACATTTCAATCTGAATTAAATTGTTTCGTTTGTTCAATTCATGCTTTCACAAGCTAGAAAAGTGGTAGAAAGTATGTGGTTTTATACGTTAAAATTATCACAATAAAGCCCATCGGACAGAATGTCTCCAAAGAACTGAAGAACTCAACTAGCACTCAGCCAAGACTTAACTAGCACTCAGCAAACTAGCACTCAGCCAAGATTAACTAGCACTCAGCAAACTAGCACTCAGCCAAGATTAACTAGCACTCAGCAAACTAGCACTCAGCCAAGACTTTACTAGCACCCAGCAAACTAGCACTCAGCCAAGACTTAACTAGCACTCAGCAAACTAGCACTCAGCCAAAACTTAACTATCACTTAGCAAACCAACACTCAGCCAAAACTTAACTAGCACTCAGTAAACTAGCAATCAGCCAAAACTTAACTAGCACTCAGCCAAAACTTAACTAGCACTCAGCAAACTAACACTCAGCCAAAACTTAACTAGCACTCAGCCAAAACTTAACTAGCACTCAGCAAACTAGCACTCAGCCAAAACTTAACTAGCACTCAGCAAACTAACACTCAGCCAAAACTTAACTAGCACCCAGCAAAGTAGCACTCAGCCAAGACTTAACTAGCACTCAGCAAACTAGCACTCAGCCAAGATCTAACTAAATAACTCAGGAGCTAACGAAAGACACATTATTGATTAATTCAATCTAAGCTACGCTAGTTTTGTACACAGTGAAGTGCCTGCCTAACAAATATTTCTTCGGTAAAACATTTTCGCAACTCTATTTAATTTTACTTAATTTGGTTACAAGAGCCGCAGTTCCCGAATTTACTCTGATTCAATTTCGAACATGCACGATGTTGGGAACAAAAATACCGTACTCTGAAAATAAATTTTGATGATGACGTCATAACTACGTCCCAACACATGCGTTCTGACGCACGATGACCGTTTCTCAAGAAAAAGATCCTTCGTTTAACAAAATTCACCGTTTAATAAATTCCGTTATCTGAAGAATGAACTTTCATGTCACCATCTATTTTTTTCAGAACTCGCACACAAAACATTTATTTCTTGAGCGTTCAAATGTTTTTGGCAACATCGAAGAAAGTACCTCTCACAGGTTGAGTAACAACTGCACTGAAAGGCGTCAGCACAACAACAGCATGAAAGGCGTCAACACAACAACAGCACTGAAAGAAATGCTAGAAATGCTAACTTGCGACGAAATTGAAGAAGTGACATAGTCTCTTTTGCTTGAATTTTCCAAACAATTAAAAATCTTACAACTAACACATTGATGAAGTCCACAAATGTTGGCCATCACTATTTCTTTTGTCTCACTTTCGGCTGGCGACACTTTTTCAGGAATGAGTGAGCTGTCTTTTTTATGAGACTTATATCAAATAATGGAACAGTGTTGTTCTACTGAATTATTTCCTATCTTCATATTGTGATCTTTTCTGTGGTTGTGAGGTTGGTACGTCTATTTCATCATCAGATGTCCCATTTGACGGCAAATGAGTTATAAAATCACACTTGAGCGTTCAGTAGCGTAGGACTAAGCTTGTTCAAATCCCCCGCTGAATCTTCGTCAGATGCATCTTAATCCCCGTCGGATGCTGCTCTATCATGTACATCAGGTACATGAAGAACGATCTCATCAGATTTAGTCTCGTTTTCACCAATTCCATCCAGTAATGCTGAAATTTCAGACGTTTTTAGCCTGTAAAACAAAACGCAGACGATGTAAAACGGAGTGCATCACCGGTGAATTCTTTGATCGATGAGTGCATAGCGTCCAAAAAATTGGACACCTCGAAGCAAGCTTGTGTACCTGTATCGAACGATGTGATATTGTCTTGTTTCTATCTAGTTCTCACAGCATAGACCATCATGTAAAGATCAAGCCACATATGCGTAAATTAGTGCTGTTGTTAATTCAGCAAAGGGACAAAGAAAACTTCCGAGGACGAGCAGCCGCCATGATGAAGTCCGTGACGATTCTGATGAATTGCGTGATTCGATTTTTTATCAAGAGCTGCTCACCATAGCACTTATAGAGAACAGTTTCAACGTGAATTTCTGGGAAACAGAAGTGAACTACATCAATTGCCTAGCAAATAATTCCGAACTTTCTTGCGTCCAATTTTTTAGACGCCATGCATTAATGGGTCAATGTTTTAAAACAGAGGAGTCTACTTATATGCACAGATGTGACTCGGAAACACTTTGCGTGAGCTAGTTCAGTGAACAGTGACAGTGAAAATGCTACCTACCGGTGAAAGATAGCTGGACACTTACAGGTTAAAGTCCTCGTAAATAAATGTAACATCATTCTAGGGGTCCAAAAGCTAAAAAATTATCCAAAAGAGACCAAATAGATGAAATCATTTTACCATTGCATAAGTGTTCAGATAGCATCCTGTTTTCGTAGGTTTTCTGTTAAATGTTAATTTTCAAAATTTGAATTCGAATGCAATGCATAAAATAAAACTTTCCCATGTATATATGCTGTGGAAGTTGTAATTAATATTTTACGTGTAGCTTGGATGCAGTTGTGAGCTCAATGACTTATAGATATCGGTTTCTTCAGTTCTGAACAGCTCGTTGACTGTTCAACCAAAATGTTGCGATACCATTTCACGAAAAACAAAACAAAACTTCGAGCCAGAAAATCAAAAAGTGCAATTGCGAAGCAGTCTCACGAAAAACAAAAAAGCTTGAACAAGAAAAATTTAAATTCCTTGGTCTAGGGCCTTATTTGAGAACAATTAACAGCATTGCCAAGGTACACATGGCGGTGAAATTTTTCAGTCAACTTGGCTATGGAAGGAGTAGTTTGCGTTTGCCGAAATTCTCGAGTTTGAACGTTTGCCAAGTTTAATTTGAGTACTGAGTATTTGGCAGCGCTGCCGGGATGCATAAATTTGAGAAGAAAAAACTCAAAATACGGAGAAAAATAAGTTGAAAAACTAAAGAAGTTTGGAAGCAATCAACAGAGACAACAAAATAATGCCCTCCCAGTTCCAAGGCTGCAATTTATGTGTACAGTTCTGCAACAAATTTGTTGCAACGCTTGCAACATTACTGAGAGAACAATGTAGACGTAATCCTTGGTGCATTTCTCCGACGCAAATTTTATTTGATGTCTACCTACAGTAGGCAACGGTTAAAGAAAAAGAACATGTCAAAATGATTTCAAGTGTATCTACATTACTCTTTTCCTTCCAGTCCACGTACTGTGAGAGACGTGAATACCAAGTGAGGGAGAAACTACAACCGAATACGATTCCCAAAATCGCAGCACTCTATGCTGCAACGTTTCAAAAATGAAATTAGCATGCGTGATTTTGTACAATGAAACACTGAACGAGAGAATTGAAATAAATGCTGCAATACTCTTTCGTACTAAGGATCTAATATTCAAAACTCATCGCAACCAGATTAGTGAAATTCATTTAAGTGTTTATTGGATGTCTGTATAATACGATATTTAAATCAAGAGGAATATGTGGTGGTTAACGTAAAGCAAACATTCCACCAAATGGTATTGACTGATCTAGAAGTTATCGCAAAAAAAATGAGTGTCACAATGGCTCTCGGACACAGCATTTGATGAAGGCTAAAGTTTAAGGTGTCAAAACAAAACTTTTACCCGATGTTCGTATCGGAGACTTCATCTCACGGAATGTTTCGGGGATAGAGGCCGTATAATATTAGCTGTTTTTCCCATACACTGGTGTGGGTTGAATTACCTCTTTCTGCTTTGAAATATTTTCGCACCACAGTCACTCGTATAATACTTGGTACAATTGTGCTTGCTTCGCATTTGTGCTTAAGAAGTAACTGGCAGCAAATAGGGACTGGCATCAAGAAATGATTGGCAGCAAGAAGTGGCTGGTAACAAGAAGTGGCTGGTAACAAGAAGTGACTGGTATCAAGAAATGATTGGAAGCAAGAAGTGGGTGGTAACAAGAAGTGGCTGGTAACAAGAAGTGAATGGTATCAAAAAATGATTAGCAGCAAGAAGTGGCTGGTAACAAGAAGTGGCTGGTAACAAGAAGTGACTGGTATCAAGAAATGATTGGCAGCAAGAAGTGGCTGGTAACAAGAAGTGGCCGGTAACAAGAAGTGACTGGTATCAAAAAATGATTGGCAGCAAGAAGTGGCTGGTAACAATAAGTGGCTGAAATAGAAATCTTTACTCACCACATCGCCACATCGGTGACCGAATTTTGTCACATTTAGCTTGCAGGTTTCGGACAGCCAATTGGTTCCAGAAGCTGATTGGCAGCTGGTCTCAGCAGCAGCCAACTATTGACCGACCGGTATCATGGATACTGTCAACTTTTTCCCGGCCGGTCTCCTGGTTACGGTCACCTATTGACCGGCTGGTATCCTAGATACAGTCAACTATTGACCGGCCGGTATCCTAGATTTGGTCAATTATTGACCGGCCAGTACCCTGGATACGGTCAAGAATTTTCCTGGATTGATACCGTTATTGGAACCGGAATAAATCGGTCTCTTAGCGAAAAAAATCGAACTTTCGTACAATACAAATTGGAAAAAACTGATTCTTGGGTGAAGTAAATTAGAAAAATGGGTCTTTTGACTAAAAAATTAGGCTTCTATTCAAAATCAATCGGAAAAAAAATTTGTGGTAAAATAAATTAAAGAAATCGGTCCCTTGGCGAAAAATTGGTTTATTAGTTGAAATCAATCTGCAAAATCGGTCTTTTGTTCAAATTAATCGGAAAAATCTGTTTCTTGTGTAAAATAAATGGAAAAATCAGTCTAATGAGCGAAATAAACCGAAAAATTGGTTTCTTGCCTTATGTACCGCGGTACGAAAAATTGAAAAAAATTTTGGCTAAATGAAATCGGAAAAATCGATCTCTCGTGCTAGATGTGTCAGGTCTTGTCAGAATATTTTAACAGAAGTGAAGCCGACAGAAGCACTCGAGCTTTGAGGGGAAGAACTGATGTTTTTTTAACTATCCTTTTCGCACGACAGATTTGTCAAACAGATTTGCTGATGAAGCTCAACTCTTTTGATGTCGATCGTACGGAAGTGCGCTGATGTCATTTCACAGAACATTCCCTGCACAGAACGTTTATTCCTGATTTTAGTGATGCTTCTCGTAAAAATAAGTCCGCGAGTAAAGCTCATAAGTAGCATTTTCTGAACGTGTGTTTCAGTCGACCATTGTAGCTCATATACTGAAATTTCAATTGGGTTTTGGGGATGTTGCTTCCGAGCGCTGCATGGAGAAATAGCGGACAGGTAAGACAGGTGGACATCATTTCAATAATCTTTGGTACCAGCAGATGCCCAGTTCCTCTTAAAAAAGGTTCACAACAACTGTTAATGAAATAAGTACTTGAAGAGTTTTTTCAAGTATTGGTATTATTTATCACTATTTTATTTTTAAACATTTGTTGTCTGTTAGAATCGGAGTGTAATGTGTTTTCTTTTAATGTTTCAATTAAATTCACTTTGTATATTTTTGTGTATGTATATACACAATTCTATGCACAATTCACTTTGTGTTTGTTTATATGCTTATACATCGCGTACTACTGAAAATCTTGAAAGTAGAATCTGTTCGAAAAAATGTCATTTTGATTTGAACAGAAAGAAAATGAGGTGAAAAAGGGTGTAGAAATCGATAACGCTCACTACGTGAAGAAAATACGTTTCAAAAAGCAACACCGTGCTCAATTTTGCGTTGAAAATGCGTACGTGAAAATATTGTTCTACTCAAAAACTAGTTTTTAAAGAAACTGGCAACTCTAGTTTTCCTGTACGATAACATTGAGAAAAAACACAGCCGGATTTTTCTCCTCAAACAGCACGTCACCGACGCCATTTAGCGCACTCTGTTTCTTTGCGTGAATCTTTCACCTCATTCTACATTCAAAAGTTTCCTAAATAATATTTCAACTCACACCGCGAGCTTATAAACATTTCAAAAGTTTCTAAATCATCTTCGAACTCAAACTACATTCAAAGGCTCTCTAAATCATCCTTGAACTCGTACTACGAGCTGTAACACAATCTAAAGCTGTAACACAAGCTAAAGCTGTAACACAATCTGAAGCTGTAACACAATCTGAAGCTGTAACACAATCTAAAGCTGTAACACAATCTAAAGCTGTAACACAATCTGAAGCTGTAACACAATCTGAAGCTGTAACACAATCTAAAGCTGTAACACAATCTGAAGCTGTAACACAATCTGAAGCTGTAACACAATCTAA
>JACJUY010000753.1:23338-59457 GCA_014220935.1 Platorchestia sp. MABIK | reverse complement strand
ACAAGCTAAAGCTGTAACACAATCTAAAGCTGTAACACAAGCTAAAGCTGTAACACAAGCTAAAGCTTCCTAAATCAAAAGCTCAGCTGCTCACGCCACGCTCAGTCCCTAGAGAAGATGATCTAAAGTATTTTTAATTATTTTCCAACTCACAACGCATTTAAAGGCTTTCTAGATCATCGTTGAACTCATGCTACGAGCTGAAAGACATTCAAAGACTTTAAATCTGTGAACTCATATCACGATCAAAACTTTCTAAATCATCTTTAGAGATAATACGACGATATGTAAGCCATTCAAAAGCTTTCTAAATCATCTTTAGAGATAATGTTACGCTGCGTAAGCCATTCAAAAGCTTTTTAAATCATCTTTAGAGATAAAATTACGCTGCGCAAGCTATTCAAAAGCTTTCTAAATCATCTTTAGAGATAATACTAGGATGCGTAAGCCATTCAAAAGCTTTTTAAATCATCTTTAGAGATAATATTACGCTGCGTAAGCCATTCAAAAGCTTTCTAAATCATCTTTAGAGATAATACTAGGATGCGTAAGCCATTCAAAAGCTTTCTAAATCATCTTTAGAGATAATACTAGGATGCGTAAGCCATTCAAAAGCTTTCTAAATCATCTTTAGAGATAATATTACGCTGCGTAAGCCATTCAAAAGCTTTCTAAATCAGAAACTGAGCTGCTCACGCAAGGCACGGCTCCTGCACAAGATGGTCTAAGTACCCTAACTGGTTTAGGCCTGCACGAACCTGACACAGACCAATGCTTTGTCTTTGTTGACTCAATGAGAGACCTCTCCTCTGCCAGCCCTCATTTGTTCTCTCGAGATCTTGTTTGTAAACTTTAGCTTGGTTTTGGCCTGGCTTTTAGTTGCGCTCTCTGTATTTTTTTCCAGTTTTACTTGGTTGTTTTGGGATTTTAGTTGGCATTGGCAGAAGTAGCTTTTTGTGTGTTTTGGACGATCATTACGGCTCATATGCTGAGATTTCAGTTTTAAGCTTTGTGAATTTTGCTTTCCAGTTTTAGTTTTGCTTCGTAATTTCGGCTTTTAGTTGGAATTGGCAGACGTAACTCTTCTGTGTGTTTTGGTCGAACATTAAAGCTTTCTCTTTCTCTAGCTTTAAGGAACCTACCACACTGGACTTTACATAATTTTTCAAATTCCACCGTACACATTTCTATTGCACCTAGTGGAACGAAAATGCATATAGATTTGTAAAATTGAATTCCGAACATATTTGCTTCTATAAAAATTTTCGATTTTCGCAAAAAAAAAAAATTTGCGATTATTAGAAAAAACACATATACATGTGCAAAACTTTTCTCAACCTACAATTTTCAACGTAGAAGGGTGATTTTGGTCTCATTCGACGCGGAAGGACTGTAGGAACACCGTAACGAAGGATGATTTGAATTTCGGATTAGAAAAAAATTCATTGTTCCATATGTCCGAAAAATGTCTTCCCCAGAAGAATCCTAGGCTACTTTTCTAATCTCAGATTAGAAAGTCCTATTTGAATGCCAAATTAAAATTTTAGTGGGAAAACTGAATTAATTTTTATTTTTACATGTTGGTCATGTGTAACAACACCTGTTTTCTAGTTCGAAATACAAAAATAATTCTTCTTTACGAGGTTTCTTCAGTTCTTCCGTGTCGAATGAGACCAAAATCACGCTTCTACGTTGAAAATTGTAGGTTGAGAAAAGTTTTCCGCAAGCATATTTATTTTTCTTATAATCACGCATTAATTTTTTTTTTTTCAAAAATCGAAAATTTGTATAGTGCAAATGTGTTTGGAATTCAATTTTGCATATCTGGATGCATTTTCGTTAACCTAGTTGCAATAGAAATGGGGAAAAGAAGTTTGTAAAATTTGGTAGATTAGGTAAAGTCCAGAGTAGTAGGTCCCCTTTAGTTTCTCTTTGTGAATTTTTTTTTCCGGCTATAATTTCACTAAGTTATTCATGCCTTGGATTTTAGTTGCGATTGGCAGACGTAGCTTTCCTGTTCGTGCGTTTTAGTGGACCATTATGACTCATTTTTGGGGTTAAAAGAAAAAACAATGTCACCAAGAATATCTTAATGAAAACGAACGTTTGGGATGATAAAAAATACATCTCCAGTGTTCTGAAAAACAACCAATTCAAGTTGATTGATTTAAAACTTTTGGGCTTTTGGAATGTTGCTTTCTAGCGCTGCTTTGACATGGTTATTTGTACCCCTTGCTTTTAGTAACGCAATGTGTGTGCTTTCGTTGAACATGTGCACTAGTTTTTAAATTTTGGAACTAAATGTGCTTGTGTATCTTTTACTCTGCAAATGAGTTTTGTGTAATCGATTTGGGAAAATTACTGTTTTTTTGAGGAATAGTTTTTTGAGTCGTAGAAAAAAGCAGGTTGCAATCTAAATGATTTATTGATCTGCATGTTGTTTACAGTTTCATAGCTCGTCATCTTCGAAAGGAAGTCAATGTTAACAAGTCTCTTTTTTTGCTCTGTCAAAATTTTTTACATTGACTCGGGACTTTCCCATGAAAAAGTTCAATGTCAGAAGCAAAGTATGTTAATAGTACATTAGAAATATTAAAAAACACTTCAACTGGTTTCTCTAAGTTTATTTGTATGCACAAATGATCGAATTTTTCAGTTCTTTTCTAATGTTTATTCGTATAGCATAATGAAGTGAAATGCGTTAATCAACAAAATGTTACCACTCGATATGAATTCTAAATACAAACACACTACTGACGAGGTCATTCCGAGCTGTTCGCAACATCGAAAACCTCGTGAAGAAATACAGACACCGCTTACAGACACTGTAATACAGACACCGCAAGCCACAGACACCACAAGCTACAGACACCACAAGCTTCACAATTGCCCGAGATGCAAAATAGGTATCCCGGTGGAACACTTTTTTCGTATGGGAACAGTACATTAATTCTAAGTTACACCTCGATATATATTGCCTTCTTGTCAGTCCTGAAGCATTTGTTCTTGCTCGGTAGAAGGAAAAAAATGGCAGCTCTGAATATTGCATTAGTTCCTATTGACTACGAAACGGAAATGCATATAAATGTGGTTTGTGTATCTAACGGCACAAGGAATCTCTTAAAGTTCATTGCTATGCTCGATGAAAGAAAAAACGATTGCTCTGAGAGAGACAACATCAGTAACTGTGTGTTGACTACGAATTAGCGCGGTCAGAATAAGTTAGGTGTGTTCAACGCGTTCACTGCGTTTCTGCGGTTGTTAACGGTTTGTTTGGTTCAATTACAGGTAGCTGAATTGGGAAATCGACTTTGCTGCTGGTTTAAATTTTCATCCTCGCAAAGAAATTTGAAAAATACAATTGCACGATACATTTCCCTCGTATGATAACGGTTATTTTTGAAACGGTCACGAAACAAGAAATGTTATTCATTTATACCGCACGTGAATGAGCAATTTACCGACTAGTACACATGTGGCACAACACGCGAGGAGGGTGTTAAAGGGAGCGTCTCTCTTGTGGATTTATCATAAGTGAAGCAAATGACGAGGATGGAATACCCAATGGCTGAAGCCAGGGTTGCTGATATGAGAGGTTAAGTGAAAAAAACGCGCTTTTAAAATTGCCGCAGTGAATAGGAGACGTGATGATGAATAAGGAATGCAAGTATGGTATGTGGATAAGGGGTGTGAGTTAGTACAGGATCTGAAAAGGTATGCGGATAAGAGATGTAACAACCCAATGAGATAAGACAACCCTCAACTCAACAACCGAAGCCCGAGTTCAGCTGCGTAAACAAAGGCCCGAGTACAGCTGAAACAAAGACCCGAGTACAGCTGCGTAAACAAAGACCCGAGTACAGCTGCGTAAACATCCCTCGCGTCGTCTGCAGCACATTCAGTGCGATAGCAGCAATTCCTTGCTTCCGTATTTTGTTCTTTTAAGAAAAATGCGAGCGAGAAAGTGCGAAAGGGAAGGAGTGGTGGAGGGAAGGAGTGGTGGAGGGAAGGAGTGGTGGAGAAAAGGAGGGGTGGGGGAAGGGAGGGGTGGAGGGAAGGAGGGGTGGAGGGAAGGAGGGGTGGAGGGAAGGAGGGGTGGAGGGAAGGAGGGGTGGAGGGAAGGAGTGGTGGAGGGAAGGAGGGGTGGAGAGAAGAACTAACAGAGATAGACAGATGCTCAAAGAAAAATTACATTCTGGAAAAACAGGGTAAAATGTTCTTTTTTGCGAATATACAGAGCTGCGATGAAATTTTAATTTATTAAGAATGTGACATGAATATTATTTTAGCAGCGTATTAATGCTGTGATAATTTTTGTTCGATAGCGACGACTTTTTCATGCAGAATGAACTTTTCGCTGAATGTCTTCAACACGCTTTGCAATCGTCAATTTATTTTTCAATGTACATCCAGCCAATTTAATTACTTACAGCAAATTTAATTACTCACAGCAAATTTAATTACTTACAGCAAATTTAATTACTTATTGGCAATTCGATTACTTCTGGTCAATTTAATTTCCTTCTTGCCAATTTGGTTGTTTCTCCTATTAGAATGCTGACTGAATTATTAGTAATTTTCATTACTATATGCGCCGATTTAACTGCTCCTCAAGCAGATAATTAGTCTCATTCGTTGCCTAATTACCCCCTTGCATAATTACCCCAGAGGTTGGGGAATTTTATCTCCCCAGTAGCGGAGTCTCTAATTCCTCATCTTGAATTAAAATTTTTGAATGTTTTACAGAGCATAAATTTCCATTAAGCCTCTCATGGCGACGTGAGCCACCGGTGGTACACGAAGGGAGTTTTCATAATGCTGCTCGTCGACCAGAAGTCACAAACTCAATTTTCATGAACACTCAATCATAGCTAAATAAATCACGATGTAGTTAATGTTCGCTATTTTCGAAATTGCTCGACAGAATTTAATTTCAATTTGAGTTGAAGATAGAACTTCAGTTTCATCCGCCGCAATCAAAGTGTGAAGTACAACCTGGACTCTCCATGGACTTGAAGTACTATTTTAAAGCTATCAGTGCTAAATCTTCCTGCTGGTTCTTCCCGCTAATTCAGTTGATGGAAATGTGGTTCTAGCAGTGCTAAGTCTTCGTGCTAATTGACTTCATAGAAATGTAGTACTAGCAGTGCTAAGTTTTCTTTCTAGTCTGCTGGATGCAGAATGCTAAATAACTGACGGCTTGCTAAATGCTAGGTTCTTTCTTAGCACTGGCAGCTGAAAAACTGAATGTGGTATATTACGTTTTTTTCTCATCTCGTCGAATTTGCAATCGGAAAATATCAGAACAAACATGTGTATCATTCAACCATGAACATTTCGTTCAATGCACAAAATTACAGGGAAATATTTAGGCTATTTATTTTTTTTCGGGAGAATCCGCATTTTCCACATTTTATTCAATTCGTTTTCATCCAGATGAAAAACGCGTGTAAAAACACACTTTGTGTAATGAATTTCTCCATCACTCATCGTAGTCCTTTTTTAGTACATAGATGAAGATTTATTTCTAAATTTATATCTAAATGAACATTGATTTCTAAATTTATCTCTAAAAAAACATTCATTTCTAGATGAACTTTGTGCGACAGCTAGGTGGCTTAGAAAGCTTTTCGCGAGAGCTTCCGCAGATTTAATATGCCGTCATTAAATTGAATACCTTTAAATCAACCTACGGACAATCTACTCTTAGTTATCAGGAGACATTTATGACAGCAAAAAACCCATCTGTTTCTGTCAGAATCTCCTAAGAAACTGAACAGGGAGAGAATTTCCAGCAGATTTAATACGCCTTCATTTAGTCTCCGGCATTGACGATATTGGCGGATGCGTCGATAACCATCAAAAAATTAGCATAACTAATCTGCATAATTGCGAGTCGAGAAACGCCTTATTTCTTGTCCAATGCAAGCGGCTGAGCTTTTGGTGCGAGTCTTCTCTATGATGCGAGGGCTGAGTGTTCAACTTTGAACGAGTATACACTGGGTTTGATTCCTTGCGCCTGAACGAAACTTTTTCGGGAGCAAGCGGCTCCTCTGGTAATAGTGAAAACGGAGAAAGCGGTTAGGAAATGGCTTAGAATGATCATCCTACTCAATGCGCATGGTTATTTACACTTTTTTCCGTTTAGTCGGAAGTGAAACACTTTGCAATTGTAAAATCAAATACTGTATACAATGAAGTGAATAGTGCATACAATGAAGTGAATAGAACTTTAAATCAAGTGAATAGTGCACACAATGAAGTGAATAGAACTTGAAATCAAGTGAATAGTGCATACAATGAAGTAAATAAAACATAGAAAAAGTGAATAGTGCAAACAAAGAAGTGAATAGAACTTAAAATAAAGTGAATAGTGCAAACAATGAAGCGAATAGAACTTAAAATCAAGTGAATAGTGCATACAATGAAGTAAATAGAACTTAAAATAAAGTGAATAGTGCAAACAATGAAGCGAATAGAACTTAAAATCAAGTGAATAGGGCATACAATAAAGTAAATAGAGCATACAATAAAATGAATAGAGCATACAATAAAGTGAATAAGGCATATAACAAAGTGAATATTGTATTTCGCAGAAATTTTTCTGCAAGACTCTTCAATTGGAAGCGGTTTGTAATGCAGCTGTGAAAAAGCATGTAGGAGCCATATGTTATTTTTTGTTGCCTGAAAACTATTAATAATTTCAAAAAAATTTCACTCAAACAAACAAAACTTCAAAGTTTGGTCTGGTTTCAATCCAATTACTCTATCGGTTTTTCATGCTAGCAGTAAATGAAAATTTAAAATTAATGACATAGGTAAATATGTAAGCCCTAGAGTTACGTGGAATTGGTTTCCTAGCAGATGAAATGAAAATCAAGATGAGTATAAAATATGCTTATGTTGATGTTCATTTCATCTGCTAGATGTTCGGAACATCAACATAAGCATATCTTCAGATAGTCATAAAAATGTGCTTTTTACGTCATATTGATGCATTAATTACAGCAAAAATGCATTAGTTTCTGTCAGAATCTCTTAAGAAACTGAACAGGGAGAGAAGCATATCTTTATGGTCAAGTCATAGAGATATGCTTACGTTGATGTTCCTGGTATCTAGCAGACGGAATGAACATCTGTATAAACATATCTATGTGACTAAGTCATTTTGCATCATTATTGACGCCGCCTCATGTTGCGGGACAAAAGCAGTTTTCCCTGTCCACCAGAAAATACAGATGATTTATTACGCAGATCAACTTTCCGCCACGCATTTGATGATCAGTCACTTGCTAATTAGCGACCAGGGTGCCAAAAAATCTACGGGAGTTAAGTTCCGTGTTTCGGCTCTCGTTATTGCACACGGGAGTTAAAATCTATCTCGCGGTAGCTGCTATTGTATCATTTTACAGCTTCATTTCATAGTTGCCATTGGATCATTTTACAGCTTCATTTCAGATTTGCCATTGGATCATTTTACAGCTTCATTTCATAGTTGCCATTGGATCATTTTACAGCTTCATTTCATAGTTGCTCTTGTATTATTTTACAGCTTCATTTCATGGTTGCCATTGTATCATTTTACAGCTTCATTTCATAGTTGCCATTGGATCATTTTACAGCTTCATTTCAGATTTGCCATTGTATCATTTTACAGCTTCATTTCATAGTTGCTATTGTATTATTTTACAGCTTCATTTCATGGTTGCCATTGTATCATTTTACAGCTTCATTTCAAAGTTGCCATTGGATCATTTTACAGCTTAATTTCATAGTTGCCATTAGATCATTTTAAAGCTTCATTTCATAGTTGCCATTGGATCATTTTACAGCTTCATTTCAGAGTTGCCATTGGATCATTTTACAGCTTCATTTCATAGTTGCCATTGGATCATTTTACAGCTTCATTTCAGAGTTGCCATTGTATGGTTTTACAGCTTCATTTCATAGTTGCCATTGTATCATTTTACAGCTTCATTTCATAGTTGCCATTGGATCATTTTAAAGCTTCATTTCATAGTTGCCATTGGATCATTTTACAGCTTCATTTCAGAGTTGCCATTGGATCATTTTACAGCTTCATTTCATAGTTGCCATTGTATCATTTTACAGCATCATTTCATAGTTGCCATTGGATCATTTTACAGCTTCGTTTCAGAGTTGCCTTTGTATCATTTTACAGCTTCATTTCATAGTTGCCATTGTGTCATTTTACAGCTTCGTTTCATAGTTGCCATTGTATCATTTTACAGCTTGATTTCATAGTTGCCATTGTATCATTTTACAGCTTCATTTCATACTTGCCATTGTATCATTTTACAGCTTCATTTCATAGTTGCCATTGTATCATTTTACAGCTTCATTTCATAGTTGCCATTGTATCATTTTACAGCTTCATTTCATAGTTGCCATTGTATCATTTTACAGCTTCATTTCATAGTTGCCATTGTGTCATTTTACAGCTTCGTTTCATAGTGGCCATTGGATCATTTTACAGCTTCATTTCAGAGTTGCCATTGTGTCATTTTACAGCTTCATTTTATAGTTGCCGTTGTATCATTTTACAGCTTCATTTCATAGTTGCCATTGTGTCATTTTACAGCTTCATTTCATAGTTGCCATTGTATCATTTTACAGCTTCATTTCATAGTTGCCATTGTGTCATTTTACAGCCTCATTACATTGTTGCTACTAAATCATTTAATAGTTTTTTTTTAACATGCAATGCCTGAATGAAACGATTTATTGCCACGTTTAGCCCTGCCAAAACATGAAAATAATGCATTTACAAAAACCCTGATGAGGTTAAAAAGAAACACGGATAGTCAGGAACATGCACAGCTTCAGCCACAGTACGTAAGGTTATCACAAGCAATTTATCACAATTCAGAAACAAAAACTGATATACATATTCGTCAATATCCTATTTAAAATACTCACGTTCATTCAAATAATCTACTCAAACTCTGTGCAATTCATCCGAACTTTTTTTGGCTCAAATCTAGGAACTGAAATTACTTAAATTATTCTTACACTATTATTATTAATTAATTAATTATTCATAAGTCTAAAGCACAAGGCATCAATTACTATAAAATAAAACGCCAGGTGTCTTCTTTATTTTATAACTAAAAATCAGTATTTGTTCGTAGTTTCTCATATGTTATTACAATGGTAATCTGATCGAATACATTCCGCCTTGCTTGCTTGTTGCGCGTGTCTGTGGCGCTCACGCGGACGCTCAATGACCGTATCTGTGATACGAGTTTCACCAGTGCACAAGTACAAGAATATTTTAATGGCGGGTACTATTGGGATGGATATATTTGTTTGGCATCCACATCTGCAAGATTTGTCGAAAGAAATTGAATCCCGTTATTTTTGACGGGTCGTGTTCACTATGTAGTTACTGATAATGAGACAACAAACACAAGGGCGTTGCAAATAATGAATTTAATACCAATGCATCGAATAGAAAAGATTTATTCCCTTAACAGCAAAGTCTGCTCAAGCTAAATGAAGCTGAGTTGAGGCTGTTTCGCATTTCACTGTACATAAATGATTGTTATTTTGACTCTTTAAAAATTGCATTTCAGTCTCGGGTGATTATGAGCGTAGGATAACGCAAGGGAATACAAACAAACACGCGGAGGAAGAATAACAAATGCACGACCACGGTAGAGGAAACAAGGCAAGTTCAAACCAATCTTTTTTCCTCAACTGTGTAGTTGTGCTGACGTCACGGCAACGAACCAATAGCAGCGCTCGTATTGCATCTGGTAGCACTGCTACCCCCAAATCTGGCTCCACTATTGGCCTAACGACATGGCGTTTTGGTGACGTCACAAAGTTTGTTTGAAATAAAGCCTTTCTATTGGCTAGCCGAACAAGAGGAGGTATATTTTCTCCCATAGAAATCACCCTACCTTGTTTCCTCTACCGTGTGCACGACCCAGGCTGTTCCCATTTACTTGCCAGTCAGTGGAGCGTTGCTGCTAATTTTGTGTTCGCTGGAGCTGCGTACTTTTCTCAACGACATCCAAAATCGGCAGCCTTCGCTATTTCTTTTTTTCGGAGCCCTATATTCCATTGCCTTGGTTTTCCAGTGGGTAATGTTCGGTACCGAAAAAATAGCTCTCTCTGTTAATAAGCAGAAGTACTCAAAATGGACGCAATTCAGAACCCAGCAGAAAAAGAGGTCGCACACTACTACATTTGCAGCATGGCAAATGCTCCAATGTACCATGTTTTCAGATGAGTAATGTTCGGTACCGAAAAAATGGTCTCTGCTCAGCAGAAGTACTCAAAATGAACGAAGTTCAGGATGCAGCTGAAAAAGAGGTCAAACGCTGTCACATTTGCAGGATGGCAAAACTCTACGGTAGTTGCTCCCCAGCTTACGGGTCTCGCTCGATCGCGTTATAGTAAGCTCTGCGTTTTACGAGCCTCGCTTTGTCCTGCAAACAAACAGCGAGCAGCTGCTGTAAAAAATTCCATTAAAAAGACGACCGCTTCAGCAATGACGACAGGAGGCTCAAAAATCCGGAGGAATGTAAACCATGTCATTCTCGCTTCAATTTGCCGCGTGAAATGAAAAACGCGAAATGAGAAGCAATGACGAACAGGGAATTGCATAGCGACTTCGGGATTATTTGAAGCTGCGTTTGAATGAATATCATTACGAGGGAGACGTTGTTGTTTAGGTTTCTTGCGGAACGAAATGGAATTGAAACTAAAATTGGAGGTATATTGTCATGAGTAACATTAATGTGCAACTTTCTTACAGACAAAATCGATTTGAAACTTAAATTGTGGGTGCATCATTTTGAGAGATGTTGACATATGAGTTACTTGCGTAACGAAATGGAACTGAACTAAAATTGAAGGTGTATTATCATGGGAAACACTAATGTTCAAGTTTCTTGCAGACAAAATGGATTTGATACTAAAATTGTAGATATTTCAGTAGGAGAGTAGTGAAATGTCAAGTAGAATTGAAATGAATATCTTGAACTCATTTCAATTTAACACATCCAGAGAAACAAATAAAGGGAAATCCCAGAAACGAAACAAAAAAGCAAGTGGCAGAAGTCAGCAACATAGAATTTAAACAGTTGACATATTTAGCCTCATCATATAACAACGAAACAACTCAAACAAAACCATCTCTTGTTTGCGATTTGAAAACGCGAACACTTGCGATTTCCTTTTCACTTTACCCCCTACCCAATACTTTTAACATCGGTCGCTAAAACATCCCTTATTTGAGATAAAACATTCTTTATTAGCGATTTGAAAATGCGAACACTTGTAATTTCCTCATCTAAAAAATTCCTTTTTGTAATTTTCAAAGCGAACACACCTAATTTTCTCCTTAAAACATTATTTATTTGCAAATTGTGGACACAAATACTTCTGATTTCCTCCTCTACTTTATTTTTTACTGAGTATTTTACCCTTCGGTCGCCAAACCCTTTTTGCAATACAACCTCCCTTATAACGATAAAACGTCCCTTATTTGCAATAAAACGTCCTCTATAGCGATAAAACATCCCTCACAGGGATAAAACGTCCCTTACTTGCAATAAAACGTCCCTTACTTGCAATAAAACGTCCCTCATTTGCGATAAAACGTCCCTTATGGCGATAAAACGTCCTTTACTTGCGATAAAACCTCTCTTATTTGCGATAAATCTCCCTTATTTGCGATACATAAACGCGATCGCTCGTAATTTGCTCCCCCCCCCCACCTGAGCCCCGCACAACACGGCGCTCCCTCCTCCACAAGGCCGCATTTGGCCTCAGGAACATGCTCTGGCGTGTGTTGCGTGCTGCCTACATGCTTAATTTGGCCGGGGCGTGACACCGGAGTGTGTTGTGTGCGTGTTGTGTGCGTGTTGTGTGCGTGTGGGTGTTGTGTGCATGTGTGTGTTTTGTGTGTTTTGTGTTTTGTGCGCGAGTGTGTGTTGTGTGTGTTGTGTGCATGTGTGTGTTGTGTGCATGTGTGTGTTATGTGCATGTGTGTGTTGTGTGCGTGTGTGTGTGCTGTGTGCGTGTGTGTGTTGTGTGTTTTGTGTGCGTGTGTGCGTGTGTGTGTTGTGTGCTGTGCGTTGTGTGCATGTGTGTTGTGTGCATGTGTGTTGTGTGCATGTGTTGTGTGAGTGTGTGTGTGGGAGGGAGACTTGGTGCGTGTGAAATTTTATTCTACAACAAAAATTCTAAACATATTTCAATTCTACATGGCCAGTTTACTCTCAGTTTCAATGTCGGACTCGTGGGATAGAGAAAATTTAGTGAAAAATGTTCTCCAAATATGAATGAAAATTTGTCGTCTCTGTGAGTGTGAGGGAGTTTTAAAGAGCGCAAACAGAAGACTTGGTGTGTTTGAGCAATCAATTTTTGTGGGAAATTTCTGATTATTCATTCAGAAACTTGCTTCAAAAATTGCTGAGCGCTCCAGAATTTGTTTGAGAATTAAAGTTCTGAGTGTCTGAAAAATTTCAAAGTTTATGAAAGTTTTTCTTAATAAGTTTTCTATAGAAGATGTATGTTTCAATAGATGAAAAAAACATCTTCGTTGGCTGACATGCAGGGATCTGTCTTACAAACATAATTGATATACGAAACTTAGAAATGCCGTCTTTTCATCGTTATAGGTCTAATCATTTCTACTTCAGTAAATTAGGAACACTAAGTCGTCTATGCGTTGTCAGTTCAACACTATTGTATTCTACTGTAACTTGCTCTTTTATGGTGCACAGTTCGAGAAGCTAGCCAGTGACGTTTCAAAGCTGGTGGAGAAATTTTACAATTGCTTAGATTTTATTCCAATTTTGACAAACAAGTGTACTATAGGATCGTTTTTTAGATTTAAAGACCTTCTGCCTACTGAACTGTGCTCTCGCTTAATCTATAAGTATTGTTGCCCGCTGTGCGGGTCTAGCTATGTGGGTTGCCCGCTGTGCAGGTCTAGCTATGTGGGTTGTCCGCTGTGCAGGTCTAGCTATGAGGGTTGCACCCAACGTAGTTTTAGAACTAGATTTTTCAAGCACGTTGGTAGGAGCTCCATAACGGGTAGAGTTTTAGCCAAACCATCTTTTTCAGCCATGAGTGACCACGCAGAGCAGTGTAATGTCATAGGATGCAAATCTGATTTTTCAATTTTAAGTTTCTGTGCAAATAGAAACGACCTACATATACTAGAATCTCTGTACATTAAACAATTGAAACCAGCTCTAAATTCAATGTTGTTTTCATTCCAGTTAGGAATAGCTTGATTTTTAAAAAGTGATTGCAGTATAATCTATCCATTCGTTTTTTTTTGTACTATTGATTTTAGGTTGCATTCTTTCTGTCTTTTAACCATGCCGTATTTTCTATATTCCAATTCGCTTTTCCAAGGTGTTGATAATGGATTGAGCTTGAAGCCGAAACGTTCACTTACTAAAATAATTTTTAAATCAGCGATAAAACTTTTTAAAACATCACACTCAGTTTTTAAGTCGCCAGAGTTAAGTGAGAACCCAGCATCTAGCGAGCCGTCAGTTATTTAGCATACCTCATTTCTGTCTGGTTGATTAGCAAGGAAACTTAGCACTGCTAGTACCACATTTCCATCAACTCAATTAGCATGAAGACTTAGCACGGCTAGCATTTAAAATAGTTCTTCAAGCTCATGAAGAGCCTAGCTAGTACTTTGCTTTTAATGTGCAATAAACTGAAGTGCAATATTCAACTCAAATTTAAATTCACTCGTATTGTGCAATTTCGAAAATAGTGAACATGAATTACATCGTTCCTTCATTTACTTTTAATTAAGTATTCATGAAAATTGAGTTTGTGACTACTGGTCGATGAGCAGCTTTATGAAAACTCCCTTCGTGTACCACCGGTGGCTCACGTCGCCATGAGAGGCTTAATGGAAATTTATGCGCTGTAAAACATTCATAAATTTTAATTCAAGATGAGAAATTAGAGACTCGTCCTCCTGGGGAGATGAAATTCCCCAACCTCTGGGGTAATTATGCAAGGGGGTAATAAGGCAACGAATGAGAGCAATTATCTGCTTGAGGGGCAGTTAAATCGGTGCATAGTAATGAAAATTACCAATAATTCAGTCAGTATTCTAAAAGAAAAACAACCAAATTGGCTAGAAGTAATTAAATTGGCTAGAAGTAATTAAATTGGCTAGAAGTAATTAAATTGGCTAGAAGTAATGGGGGGACGATTTTGTTACTAATTTTCATTCTTTACCTGAATTATTTCATTCAAACTAACTTAGTGAGATGAGACGAATTTTGTCTTTAATTCTCATTTTCTGAGTTGGAATTATTTTATTAAAACTAACATTGTGAGATTTGCGCTGATGGTGTTTGTTATGATGATATACGCATTATTTTCCTTAAGCTCTTTTGTTAATTATTCGGATTCTTTCTCATGAGATACAAGTTGATGAGGATCCTAATATTAAACAAATACTTAATGTCCAAGTTTAACTATTCCGATTCTTCCCTCACAACGCTGGAGACAAATGTTTCAACAAATGCAATGTTTGAGATTAATTATTCTGATTCAAATTCTCGTCAATCAAATGATACAAACAGTAACTGAAGAAACAAATTTTAAACAAACACTTAATGGACAAGATTAACTACCCCGATTCTTGGCGCACACAGCTTCACTGCACCACACTTCCCGAGGCGCGATAAGACCGATGCAAGTTTTAATAGAACCTCGAGAAGTTAAAATCAAGGCAATTGCCGGAATCTTTGCGCCTTAATGCGGGAGTTTGTATCAAAAGAACAGTTTAATCTCATGAAATCCTGGCGGTTTTGAATTTTAATGAGGTGTTCCGGAATGATAAAGCTGTTCATCAAGACGTTTTTGTGGGTTATTAACTGCTTGTGAGATATTAAAGCTCGTAGATGAGATAACAAAGCTCGTAGTTGAGATATTAAAGCTCGTAGATGAGATGACAAAGCTCGTAGTTGAGATATTAAAGCTCGTAGTTGAGATATTAAAGCTCGTGGTTGAGATATTAAAGCTCGTAGTTGAGATAGTAAAGCTCGTAGTTGAGATATTAAAGCTCGTAGATGAGATAACAAAGCTCGTAGTTGAGATATTAAAGCTCGTAGTTGAGATATTAAAGCTCGTAGTTGAGATATTAAAGCTCGTTGTTGAGAAACTAAAGCTCGTAGTAGAGATATTAAAGCTCGTAGTTGAGATATTAAAGCTCGTAGTTGAGAAATTAAAGCTCGTAGTTGAGAAATTAAAGCTCGTTGTTGAGATATTAAAGCCCGTAGTTGAGAAATTAAAGCTCGTTGTTGAGATATTAAAGCTCGTAGTTGAGATATTAAAGCTCTTAGTTGAGAAATTAAAGCTCGTTGTTGAGATATTAAAGCTCGTAGTTGAGATATTAAAGCTCGTAGTTGAGAAATTAAAGCTCGTTGTTGAGATATTAAAGCTCGTAGTTGAGATATTAAAGCTCTTAATTGAGATATTAAAGCTCGTTGTTGAGATATTAAAGCTCGTAGTTGAGATATTAAAGCTCTTAATTGAGATATTAAAGCTCATTGTTGAGATATTAAAGCTCGTAGTTGAGATATTAAAGCTCGTAGTTGAGAAATTAAAGCTCGTTGTTGAGATATTAAAGCTCGTAGTTGAGATATTAAAGCTCGTAGTTGAGATATTAAAGCTCGTTGTTGAGATATTAAAGCTCGTAGTTGAGATATTAAAGCTCGTAGTTGAGATATTAAAGCTCGTAGTTGAGATATTAAAGCTCGTTGTTGAGATATTAAAGCTCGTAGTTGAGATATTAAAGCTCGTAGTTGAGATATTAAAGCTCGTTGTTGAGAAACTAAAGCTCGTAGTTGAAATATTAAAGCTCGTAGTTGAGATATTAAAGCTCGTAGTTGAGAAATTAAAGCTCGTAGTTGAGAAACTAGAGCTCGTAGTTGAGATATAAAAGGTCGTTTTCCTTATTTTTACTTTTATTTCTTTTACACCAACACAGCTACCTCGAGTAGATTTGATACTCCCATCAAACTCTAGCCAATCATTAGACCCTAGTCAATCTTTAAATTATAGCCAATCCTTAAACTATAGCCAATTTAAACTATAGTCAACCATTAAATTCCAGCCAGTCATTAAACCCTAGCAAATCATTGAAGCGTTTGACAAGATATTCAACTGACATTCAGCCACAAGGAATTTTTGCATCAATTTCATTTTTCTAATTGAGGAAACAATGTTTTTTTTCTGGCGTCTCTGCACTTTTGTTATGGGAATACGGCAAAACGATTAATTGATACGTATGAATGGAGAACTGTGAAAATAAATGAAGCGTGATAGAAATCGTCGCTTAGGTTCGTGGAGATCCGTCGAATTCAATAGATTTGACAGGACAAAAAGCATAAAATTAAATTAAAAGACCGACATGTGTTCTCATTTAGCCGCCTCCTAATTACACGAAGGCGCGTGAGACAATGAGAGGTGAGATGCGATTAATTAAAGCAATTATGCGACGATCAACTCATTAACAGTGGATAATTAATTAAATTAATTAACTTGTTTCGACATGATCATGACCAAAGTGGGACGGTACTCGCTTCTCTTGTGCGAGTGACAGCCCTGACTGTTGCGGTCACCCAGCGTGTTTAAATTTTGGGAATAGTTTCGAAATTTAGGGTAAAATATTGAAATTTAGGGAGGAATCATTGAAATACGCGACAAAGGTCGATATCTGAAAAAATGACGCAAAAATCAAAATTTTGGAAAAGTATCGGAATTAAGGGTAAAATTTTTGAAATTTTGGGAAGAGTTATTGAAATTTATTAAAAATGTCGGAATTTTAGAAAAAATGCCAAAATTTTGAAAATAATTATTGAAATTCAGGAAAAATATCAATGTATATGATAAAAAAATTAAAATATAAGATCAAAGTATCGAAATTGAGAGGAAAGAACTATTTTATTAATGTGATTTATCGCTCCCACGGTGCAGATGTGAGGTCCCGAGCTGTTGGTTAAATGGGCCTTTCTTTTGTTAAAATAGTATAGCTTTTTTCTGTCACGGACCGATCTTTTTCAACTCACTGCTGTTTCTCTTTTCAGCACCAGTGACTTTCTTTTTAAGCATTTAGCTTGTCTCACAAGCTTCTTTCTAAGCTTACTGTTTCCACGCGCAGGTAGTTTTGTTTGGGGAAATCCCTTGTGTATAGATTCCCCGTTCTCTTTACTCCACTTAAAGAACTCCTTTGTTGTGGTTTTGGTGGCTTAACACTTCTCACGCATATTGAGCACCGATGTCAATGAATGACAGATAATCAGTTTTGCGAACTTTTTAAAACACAACTGTAGTCTTACGAGGTGAAATGTTTTCGTGCAATTGTGTTTTCTTATTTCATAGGAAGGATGAAAGCGCATTCGAGCAGTAAAGTCGATTTCCCAATTTTTCTACGCACAACCAAACCAACCATTAACAACCCCGGAAACGTGGTGAACGTGTTAATTAACTTATCTAACCTAATCGAGCAATTTTATGAGAAGATGCAGGTAAAATTATACCTACTAGTCGGCTGGAGGTGGCAACATGATCACACATCCATTAGGAGCGAGTTATATCTGTCTAAGCGAAAGCACGCAGTGAATAGAAGTCTAAGGTTCAAAAGTCTGGCTAGAACGGTCGGTATCAGTCCGAAATTTCCATAAAAGGAAAACTTTCTCGCAATATCGCGGATTTGCACCGAAAAGTTGGGCGGTGGCTTCAAAGTGCGTGCATTAATTGGTGCAACGAGTTGCCTTGTGATCAGGCCGACCTTTTTGAATATCGTCGGCTTAGGCAGGGGTTATCTGCATGTGCTAATGGCATGCAAAATACCGCCAACGGCAATACCAAATGCGGCAACTTCCGCTTTGGGCCACAGGGATATTATTGAAAATTTGGGTGGTGTGAACGCCGGTTTTCTCTATCATTGATTTCAATGTTTAGTAAGCGATTTTATACAGTGCTAGTGTACACGGCCCGTCACTAGTGCACACGGCCCGTCACTAGTGTACACGGCCCGTCACTAGTGTACACGGCCCGTCACAAATGCCAGGATTGGATATTTTGCTTGAACAAATCTTCCAGATGTGGATGCCAAACAAATATATCCATCCCAATAGTACCCGCCATTAAAATATTCTTGTACTTGTGCACTGGTGAAACTCGTATCACAGATACGGTCATTGAGCGTCCGCGTGAGCGTCGCAGACACGCGCAACAACCAATTTAATGTGTTCAGTAAGATTTTTGTTTTAATAACATGGGAGACATTACGCACAAAAAGTAGTATATCAATTTATTTATTACGAAATTTAAAGAGGCACTTGGCGTTATTTTACATCAGGGATGATTATCGGAGTTTTCAGTTGTATAAATGATGCAAATTTTTCAGGAGCATTGTCAGGGTAGACAGAGCAGTCAGCAGAGTCTGTCCAATTTTTTTCTCGTAAGTTAGCGTTGAAAACTTTAGGGCACATGCAACCATTTTTAAGTCAAAGTTGAAGTATCTGACGCATGGATGTTTCTAACTTCCAACTCTCTTTTGTTGTGAAGATGTTCGCCTTATCAATATTCCTTACCTTATTCTAATACCTTATCAAAATTCCTTACCTTATCCTTATACCTTATCAAAATTCCTTGCCATATCCTTATACCTTATCAAAATCCCTAACATTATTTTTACACCTTATCAAAATTCCTTTCGCTATCCTTATACCTTTTCAAAATTTCTAACATAATCTTAACATTATCAAAATTCCTTCCGTTATCTATATACCTTATCAAAATTCGCCGCCGTTATCGGGACTGACCGCAGTCAACCATCGCCGAACAGACGTGGCAGGCAGCGCCGCCGCAGCGAAGCGGGAGCGCAAACATGTCCACTTGGCTGCAGAAACTGCGCAACCGCACGAGTCTTGACCACGGCAGATAAAAACAAGGTACGCTCAAAACAGTCTTTTTTTCGTCGACCGTGTCGCAATGCTGACGTCATGACAACGGAGCGTTCACGCTGCATCTGGCAACACTGCTAGCTCCTAATCTGGCGCCACTATTGGCCTAACGACATGTCGCAATGGTGACGTCATAAGGTTTGTTTGAAATAAAGCCGTTCTATTGGCTAGCCGAACAAGAGGAGGTGTAATTTCCCCCATAGAAATTATCATACCTTGATTCCTCTACCGTGATCTTGACCGCCATCTAAGATGCTGCGATGACCTCCTCCAACGCGAACGTTACTGCGCTGAACTGCGCTGATTTGCGCCGATTTCCAATTGAGACGCAGAATATTACTCAACAAATGAGTCTCACTCTGTCTGATACTCCTCCTATTTCTCTACATTTTTAGACCGCCACAATAGCGATGCAAAAAAGCGTCAGAATTCTATTTCAAAATGCACGAAATGTTGCATTTCACATAACGAGCGACGATGCAAAATCTTATTGATTTTATAATAAAAAGTTTTTTACAAGCATGCATCAGAGTTATTGGTCAGTGGAAGCCAATCATAATAAATTCTGCTTAGAGTGTTTTTTCATTATTCCATTTCATGTACCCCGGTATACAATGGCTTTTTTTGAATGAAAGCTCTTTCATATTTCAGTTTTCATATTTTTTAATCAGTACCCAAAGGAGCTCAGAAGAAAAAATCCACCAGCTAATTTAACGCTATTTACTCATCGATTGAACAAGGCATTTATCTAAAAATGTGTTAGGAGCTGTTGATCTTTTTATTATGCACAAGCCTGTCACAAACTTCACATCATATGACGTATTTACGAGGAACGATAATTTAATGCGTTTTTGCCGTATAATACAGAAATAACTTTTACTCCTGGAGAACCAAAATCTTATGAATATGGGCTGAGCATTTTGCTTCATCATAAAAAAAAATTCATCATTCATTCACATTGTACCATAATTGCACAATTTACGCCTTCACATTTTTCCCTACAAATATCGCTCACGGAAAAAACACCTTTTAATTGTTTTCTAGCATCAAAAAGTCATATATCAGTGCATTAAAAGTTCCTACCCGTTCATCTGATCCGTATCAGTAAACAACTTCAATACTAAAAGAAGCCAAATCAAGTACCATCTGGAGTGGCCGCCGTGGTTAAGTGGTGAAGAGTGAGCGCCTTTCACTAGAATGGTCGGCAGCTCAATCCCGGCAGTGCTGCGCGGTGTTTCTCTCTGTTGGGAAAAGGGAGAACTCAGCCGCAATTCCCCACTTTACCCAGGTGTCGGAAGTGGGTAACGGCTTGACCTGGGGTAACCGTCATTGTGTCCTGGTGTTAATTACAAGGCTTTAGAAAAACCAATGTGCAATTTGATAGGTATCAGGCTTGATTGGAATAAAGCATCCTTTCTGGATGACACCGTGTACTATCGATGGTTTCGTATACCATCTGGAAGATACCGTATCCTATCTGGAAGATACTGTGTATTATCTGGATGATACTGTGTATTATCTGGATGATACTGTGTATTATCTGGAAGATACCGTGTATTATCTGGAAGATACCGTATCCTATCTGGAAGATACTGTGTATTATCTGGATGATACTGTGTATTATCTGGATGATACTGTGTATTATCTGGATGATACTGTGTATTATCTGGAAGATACCGTGTATTATCTGGAAGATACCGTATCCTATCTGGAAGATACCGTGTATTATCTGGAAGATACCGTATCCTATCTGGAAGATACTGTGTATTATCTGGATGATACTATGATCATCAGCAGAATAAAGATGAGATAGAGGACGCACATTTTGTTCAAAAGAAATGCTCCGTCGTACGAGACCTGAAGCAAACTTGAGTTTTCATCACTGCAGAATGAATTCTTTGTTGCTGAGGCAGTTATAACAAACAAATGCTTAAAGCACACAGTGCTGTGTAATCACACACAGCAAATTTGCTCGTATATCTCTGTATATGCTAGTCTATCTGTATGTAGTCTATCTGTATGAGCTCACATATCTATAATAAACCGACAGCAAGGACACTTTATATCTTTCCTATAATAATGACCTAACATTCTTAAAACAAAAACAAACTCTTTACGTACAGTATATCGTACAACAGATAGTTTATATTCCGCCCACATCCTTCGAAAATGCTCTCACCTGCAGCACTACACCATCAATTGCACCTTAGGTCATCAAGGCTCTGCAATTTCCATCAAGGCCCTGCAATTCCCATCAAGTCTTTCCTTCCCTCATCCTCTCGCCCAGATCCCTCATCGCCACACCGCCTCCTTGGCGAATTCCAGGAAATTTTGAGCGCTCCTGGGAAATTTGGACGCTTTCATTTTGATGGCAACACTCGAAGTAATGAGCCGAGTTTGTCATTGTCGGTGGGGGAGCGCAGGTGCGTGTGTGTTGCCAGACGCAGGTGCGTTTGTGTGTTGCCAGACGCAGGTGCGTTTGTGTGTTGCCAGACGCAACTGCGTTTGTGTGTTGCCAGGCGCAGGTGCGTTGGTGTGTTGCCAGGTGCGTTTGTGTGTTGCCAGACGCAGGTGCGTNCCACAACACACACTCACCACAGCCACAACACACTCACCACAGCCACAACACACATTCACCACAGCCACAACACACACTCACCAGAGCCACAACACACTCACCACAGCAACAACACACACTCACCACAGCCACAGCACACTCACCACAGCCACAACACACACTCACCACAGCCACAATTCACCACACCCAGGCCGCACCTCTCACCACACAACATTCCTCTTCATCTCCGCTAACGAGGTGTTCCCTCTCCCCCCCCAAACCCCCTCACAACCACCTTAGCGTGGGGAGAACCCCCCTCTCTGGGGACATGGGGGTTCCTCCTCCCCCCCCCCGCTAAGACTTAGGGGTGTAAACCCCCTCCCCCACAGCCCCGTGGGGGGTTGGGGGTGAGGTGTGGGTTGTAGCGGGATGTGAAAGTGTGAGCCCTTTAGCTGGGGCTCCATGTGTCAGGGAGGATATGAAAGGCGGCAACGTTTCGAGTGGTTTACTGGGGGCCGGAGCTTGCTTAGGCCCGATGCTATCGGCGGGAACAGCTCAGTCAAAATGCGATTACTCATACACGACGAGCGCTTTTACGTGGCTCGGTGCACGAGTGCATGAAAGGCGACACATACCTCCCCTTCATACGGAAAACTAAAGGCCGAGAAAAAATACAAACGAAATTTTTAGGTTTGAACAGTTTCAAAAACAACTCTAATCAAAAACGCAGATAGCACCGTCCGTCACAAAAAAAACACAACACTATAGCACTGGTTAATCCAATGATGTAAAGCAAAAAGTCTAAATACATCAACGCAAAGCAAAAGTATAAGGGCGGCTGAAGCGATGAAACAAAAATTGCCCTTTTCTTCAAAACTTTAAAATTAAACTACTCGGTACAACACCATTACATAGTGCATGGGTCGTACTAGACTATGACCAACAACGCAAATAGACACATGATTGTAAAAATGATAGTTATCCATGAAGAAATTAATCATTAATTTTACCGCGCATTTAGAAAACGAAGTAAATCGTTTTATAGCGTAGAAATAAACAAATAAGTAAAACGCCTGTTAAAAACAGCGATAGTCATAGACATAAACGCAAAAAATAAACGAATAAAAATAATATTAATAATAATACGCTAATTTCCATTAACACATTAGCGACCTGGATTTACAAATTTATGACGGTAAGTGAAGGGAAATAAATAAACAAATTAGGAAATAACGCAGTAAAAGTTACATCGAAAAATTTAGAAACAAGGAAAATGTCATTATTACCTAACGCCGAAAAGAAAAACACATTTCAAGTTTTAACTCTGCCGGTTACACCAACTTACTTACAACCATGGTGACACAAAAAGCACAAAGATAAATGATTAATAGGTAATGCTAAAAATGAACGAACAAATTGAAAACCAAATGAACAATTACCAATGGTAAAAATATGATTACCAAACTTGAAGGTAAAAGTTAAGTTAAATTAAGTCAATTCCTCTCCCATAATGTCGAAGTTCACAATTTTTATTAGTTTCGTACAAGGACAAAAATTTTATTGTAGATAAAATCATAGTCCGAAGGTAATTAAACATTCGTCAAACAAAAAAAACTTTAAAGTGAAAAGTATTTGATCTCAATGGAACTGTTTAGAACAAATACAATTGCTATGCACTTCCTAATAGCAAGTTACTGAAAGCAATAATACAACATTGTTCCAATTGTTTAAACACCGTTGGTCCTATTTTCAAATTTTCTAGTCTCCGATGAGTTGTATTTAGGAACTCTCGATGCCTTATCGAAGGGAATAATGGAAAGACGTTATTTCGAGGAAATCGAGAACAAGTTGGAACTCGTTTGATCCGTAAAATTAAGAGATTATTAGAGATTATATGAACAACGAAAAACGAGTTAAACCAACAAGTAACAGGAAGAAATGCTACGTGATCGGTTTCATAAAGAAATAATTTAGCATCGCAGCGTCGTTATCCTTCTCTTGCACGAAGGTGATTTACCCCTAATTAGTTTGAATTAACTGCGCGCGAAGCTTAACTGCCGTCAAGTTGTTCACTGCGCGCAGAGCTATTTCTGCCGTCAAGGTCGCCTATGTTGTTGACAACAAAGTCGCTCGGGCGACATGCCGTCTGAGCTGGACACAGCACAGTGCTGTGCGTGTAGGCATCACGTGTTTAAACGTGACTCATCCGTACTCGCCATACTGGCCCCATACTGGCCACCAATATGAGCCCTTTAGCTGGGGCTCCATGTGTCAGGTAGGATATGAAAGGCGGCAACGTTTCGAGTGGTTTACTGGGGTCCGGAGCTTGCTTAGGCCCGATGCTATCGGCGGGAACAGCTCAGTCAAAATGCGATTACTCATACACGACGAGCGCTTTTACGTGGCTCGGTGCACGAATGCATGAAGGGCGGCACAAAAGGGGGAGGGGGTTGGGCAGGTAAGTATTGCCCCCTCTCTTTCCCCCTCCACGTTCTCCAACGTGCAACATGCTATGTCTCTACATATTACATGCAGGTAGCTAGTATGCATATTGTAACGTCCTCCACTTCCTAGCACATACTGTAACGTCCTTCACTTCCTAGCACACACTGTAACGTCCTTCACTTCCTAGCACACACTGTAACGTCCTTCACATCCTAGCACACACTGTAACGTCCTTCACTTCCTAGCACACACTGTAACGTCCTTCACTTCCTAGCACACACTGTAACGTCCATCACTTCCTAGCACAAACTGTAACGTCCTTCACTTCCTAGCACACACTGTAACGTCCTTCACTTCCTAGCACATACTGTAACGTCCTCCACTTCCTAGCACACACTGTAACGTCCTTCACATCCTAGCACATACTGTAACGTCCTCCACTTCCTAGCACACACTGTAACGTCCTTCACTTCCTAGCACACACTGTAACGTCATCCACTTCCTAGCACACACTGTAACGTCCTTCACTTCCTAGCACACACTGTAACGTCCTTCACTTCCTAGCACACACTGTAACGTCCTTCACTTCCTAGCACACACTGTAACGTCCTCCACTTCCTAGCACACACTGTAACGTCCTTCACTTCCTAGCACACACTGTAACGTCCTCCACTTCCTAGCAAATTATTTAGAGATGTTAGCATGGAAGCTATTTAGCAATATGGTTCGGATTGTGTTTTTTTCAAAATATTACAATGGAGGTAATTTGGAAATTTTATTTGTTTGAGGGTTATTTCGAAATATTATTACAGAGGAAATTACTATAGAGGGTATTTAGAAATATTAGTCTAGAATTTATAGAAATATTACTATGGAGGTTATTTAAAAATATGACCAAGGAGATTGTTTAGCAATACTAGTGTAGAAGTTATTTAATAATATTAGTTTGGAGGTTATAGAAATATTCGTGCGGAGCTTATTTAATAATATTAGTATGGAACTTGGAGACATATTAGTGCGGAGGTTATTTAGTAATATTAGTAAAGAGATTGACTGTTGCGTGACTCAGAAGAGAGCCAGGAAGCGTCGCGAAGAGTTCTGAGTCTCATCTGATGAATGGGAAAAGTTGCCTGGGGAGAAGCGTGGGGAGAGTTTGTGAGAAGAAAAGAAGAAGAGTATAGGATAGCACAAGACTTGATGTATGGAGAGAAGGAGAAGCGTGGGGAGAGTTTGTGAGAAGAAAAGAAGAAGAGTATAGGATAGCACAAGACTTGATGTATGGAGAGAAGGAGAAGCGTGGGGAGAGTTTGTGAGAAGAAAAGAAGAAGGGTGTAGAATAGCACACGACTTGTATATGTAAGAGATGGAGAAGCGTGGCGGAGAGTGGGAAAATTTGGAAAAGAGAGAGGAGAAGAAACGTGAAAATAATTCAAACGAAATACTGCAATATTCACCATATTTTAAATATTTTAAATTTCATCTTAAAACACTTTTAAAAATAATGTAATATAAGTTATAAAATCATGAGTTAGTCAGCATTGCAAATTTACCATTACATTATTGTATAATATTATGTATTTATATACATATTTGTCACAATACATTTTGTGTACAAAGTATGTAAATTACTACCATAAATCAATAGGATAGTAACATATCAGAATGATGTGTGATAAATGTAATCTCAAACCATAAATCTGAAATCAAAATACGAGCCTTAAATTTGCTTTGAAATTCATGGCATAACTTTATGGTGTAATCAAGTGCCATAAAAAATAAGCTCAGGACATAAATTTATGAGATAATAATACACCATTTAATAGGAAATAAATAAAATCCCAACTGATTAAATAGGATTCCGAAATCACTGAGACATTTTATTCTTTCAACTATACAAAGTTTTCATTTTATCGGCAAATTAAAAGCGTCAGTCACTTCTGGCCCTCCCTGTATTATTCATGCTTTAAATTTATACCGTTATTAAATATCAGATTAATATGGGGCTAGTACCATGTCAAACCATGTCTCTAAAATGAATGCCCAAGCAATGCATGTATTGGATAGATTCAAATCGTAAATCGTTGATGCAAACCGAATCTCAGAATTGGAAAATTCTTTAATTACCTGATTGCAGTTTCTGTTTTCCACGGGAATGAATAAAAAAGAGCTTTTTCCTCTTTTCTGAAGGTATTTCAAAATAAGCAAAGCTTTTTCCTGTTTCTGGGAAAATTGAAAAAAACAATATCCATGTTTCTGAGGGAATTTAAAAAATCGAAGCATTTTCCTTGTTTCCGGGGAAATTCAAAAAATCAAAGCATTTCTCCTGATTCACGAAGAATTTCAAGAAATTAGAGTTTTTCCGTTCCTGGGGGGAATTTTAGGAAAATCAAAGTTTTTTCTCCAGGTTTTAAATGAAATTTAAAGGATCTAAGCTTTTTCCCTGCTTCTGAGAGAATTTTGAAAATTCAAGCGCTTTTCCCCCGTTTATGAGGGAATTTAAAAAAATCAAAATTTCATTTCCCGTTTTTGAGCGAATTTGAAAAAATTAAAGCATTTTCTCCAATTGTGGGGGAATTTACGAGGTCCCAAAATCGTCAAGTCTGTTCAGTTTCCAATTGATTTGCCGTCAATTCGAAGTTCATTAAAAGTTTCCTACTTGCGGGACAAAGTTCCGTCCTGTCCGGCGAAGTTGGCCGCAAGTTTGGCTAGGCTACGGCAGGAACTTTATTCTATTGGGAGCAAATTTAAAATATTCCACATAATATTTATCACATATTGGATGCTTGCAATTTATTTTGTGTGTATTGAAAATTTGCGAAAATATTTTTTGAATAATGAATGTCTACAAAATATTTTTGCAAACTGAAAATTTCCGAATATATTTTGGGCGCGTGAAATATTTGTGACAATGTTTTTGGCAAATGATATTTCGTAAATATTCAACACTGGCGAAAAATTTTGGGGTATACGAAACATTTGTGAAAATATTTTGGTGCGTAGGAAATATTATCTAAAATACTAAATCCACATTAATTATTAGAAAAATATTTTATGCACATTAAATATTCGCAAGAATATTTCATACGTATTAAATACTTTCCAAAGATTTTACGCCTGTCAATTATTAATTACATACGCCAGTAAAATTATTTTGCTAATTCGAAAATTGGAAAACCTATTTTACAAACATGGCATTTAGCAATAATTCTTGGTAATTGTAGAATATTTCAATGATCGTATTTCGAATGTAAAACATCCTCAAAAGTAAATTTCAAATGAAACAACTGGTAAACTTGAATTTCAAAAGCTGAATGTTGAAGTTTAAACATTTTTATACACCAACATAGAGAACATGACTTTTGTTTTACATTCATTGGTGATCGCTTAAGTTGGGATTAGTCACTGGGATAGATTTCATTTACATCTTTTGAATAGCTGTTGCACCACTGCACCACTGCACCACTGCACCCCTGCACCACTGCACCACTGCACCACTGCACCACTGCACCACTGCACCACTGCACCACTGCACCACTGCACCGCTGCACCGTTGCACCTCTGCACCACAGCACCACTGCACCACTGCACCACTGCATCACCGCACTACTGCACCACTGCACCACTGCCAGTATCAAAGCTCCGCAAAAGAAAAAATTTTGCTAGGGCTAAATTTTTTATTTTCCGTCAATTGCTTCACTGGCCTCATCAAATTTTGCCCTGAAATGCTGAAGTAACTTTCACTTTAAATTTCACTTTTGAGCTAACTTTATTGTTAATGGAATATGGTTGCATGTTAGAATTGTTTCCGCCTCAATTGAGGGTGGGAGAATTGTTTATTTTCTTTGGTTGTTTCACCTCATCCTCTTTGAAGTTGGTTACTGCACTTGAAAAGTTATTCAAACGGTAAAAATATGAAAATCCCTTTTTGATTAAAATTGGGTGTTTAAGTTGGAATGAATTTAAATTCTTGAGGTATATTGACAACAAAAATTGACAAAATATTCAATATAGCCTAACATTCAGAGTGTATAGGTGAATAAACATTGTAAATATTAGCGTATGTACGCACAAAGTCACGCATTCAATTTGGGTCAAAAGTAGGATCTGCAAATTGTGTGCAGGCAAATAAACCCATTTCAGAAAAATTAAAATCTGTTGAGAAAAAAAGTTAAAAAATAAACGCAATATATTCAAATTAGATGCATGATGCATTTCATTCATATCATTTATATCCACTAATGTTTTTGTTCATTAGATAGAAAAATTATGAGTTATATCAAATTAAACTCTACTGAGAAAAGTACGTGAACAAAGAAATAAATGACGCACATAAATCGATCACGATGGATTTTAATTTTTTACAGAAACTCAGAACTAAACAGTAAAAAATTGCGTGAAATTAATCAACCTGAATACTGGTATGGTTACATATATGACCCCTCGAATTATTTCAAGTGTATTTAAGTCACTTCATTTGAACATATTTATAATGGCTATTTTTAGTATTTTTGTAAAAAATTGTTTATATCCATTAGTTGAAAAAGATGCAAGTTAAATCAGTTATAAAAACTTGTTTATTTGTTAAAAAAGAATAAGTTCTATCAGTTTTGAAAAAGTGTTTATTAGTTAAAAAATAATAATTTCCATCAGTTATAAAAAAGTGGTCATGTCTATCAGGTTCCTCTAACTTCGCAGCCAACCGGAAGGTTTCTTCTTTTGGCTTATATTTACCTTAAAATGAAATCTTTGTTGAGTTACTCAAAATTATAAAATTAACATCAGTTTTAAATTCTTTTCAATGATACCCTGGAATTAATTATTGATGATTTCAAACATAATTCAAAATCACTTAATTTCGCGAATTTTTTGTTGGAAAATTCACATGAATATTTTCCAAATAAATTTAGAGAAGTTTTTTGTGGGAAAATTCACATAATCATTTCCAACTAAAATACTAAATTTAGTGAAATATTTTACTGAATTTTTACACAATTGATTTTTCAACTAAAAATAGTGAAATTTATTTCACTTGCAGTCGAGTTCCCAGTTCTTTAACTCTTAGCTCCTTTCGACCCTAGCATTCAGTTTTATCAGCGGACTTTCAGAAAAATCGTTAGTTTAAAAAAAATTCCATAATACGTAAAGACATTATACATCCTTGCTTGGACGAAATTCTGGCTGTGATTCGTAAACTTGTCTTGTTTTTATTTGCACTTAATTTTTTTTCAACTTATGTTGGCAACTTGAAGCCTTATACAGCAGGTATAGGCTGATGTTACAACCTATGTTCATGAGATATCATCCCTGATGCAGGGCATCATCCATGATGCATCCCACGTCTCTTGCATTACGAGCACTTGAGTGCATCAGTGATGCATGCATCAGGGATAGCATCAGCAGCTCGAAGCGATCGCCACTCGAGACAATTACAGTAATCAGATTGTCGCAATCGTGGAGAGAAGCGCGCATGATTGCTCATGACGCTCGCGTGACGCATGCGCCTGTAAACGGATTGATTAAAAATTAGGCCGATTAATTAGGCCTATTAATTAGAATTATTAGTATGCCTATTAGTTAGGCCCATTTAGTTAGGCCTATTTAATTAGGCCTATTTTTCAGGCCTATTCGTTACCCCTTCATACTAGGCCTATCAATTAGGCCTGTATATTAGGCATATTATTTTATTAAATAGCTAATTAATGTGGCCTATTATTTGAGAACTACTTATAAGTCTATTTATTAATGCTATTCTTAAGGCCCATATATTAGTTATCTTAGATTATGCCCAATTACAGGCCTATAATTTCGGACTGAATTATAGGCCTGAATTTTTCGGGCTGATAGATGATTTATTGGCATTTAACATCAGGCCTGTGTTTGATATCACGGAGTTAGTTCATTATTCATAAAATTAATTAGGTCTCTAATTATTATCTGCAAAATTTAAAGTTACACAGTTTTACAACAGAAACTATTTCTGGGACTTTTTTGTTACTACCATGGAAAAATGGGCGTCTCCATTATATATTTGTTGCTACCATGAAAGTATCTGTGTATCCATTATAAATTTGTTACTACCATGAAAGTATCAGTGTATCCAAAATACATTTGTTAAAAATCCTAAAGGATCCTAAATCCTAAACCCTTTTTGTGCTCGCAGTGGCACAGTGGTTAAGGGATCGGCCTTGCATGTTGGAGACGAGGGTTCGTATCCCGGCACTGGCGCGGCGATTTTCCCCGTTGGGTATAAGGGAAAGCTCAAGCACAATACCCCACTCAACCCAGGTGTCGGAAATGGGTACCGGCTTCACGGGGGAACCGTCATGGTGTCCTATGTATAGTGTTAGTTATAAGACAATTGAAAAACCAATGCTCAAGATCAAATGTATCAGGCTTGATTGGAAATAAAGCATCCTAAGATGCCGATGTTTGTTTGTTTTGTTACTGCCATGAAAGTATCAGTGTTTCCATAATACATTTGTTACTGCCATGAAGGTATCAGTGTTTCCAAAATACATTTGTTACTGCCATGAAAGTATCAGTGTATCCATAATAAATTCCACCAACCTTACCATGAGAGATTGAGGAGAAGATCGTAATGTTATCACGAAATTTTTGAAACAAATTTAGGTGTATTTTTTCAGCAACAACAAAGGAATTACAACAACAAATTGTTAACACACAAATTGCAACAACACACAAATTGCAACAACACACAAATTACAGCAACACACAAATTGCAGCAACAAACAAATTGGAGCAACTCGCAAATTGCAGCGATTCATGAATTGGAGCAACACACAAATTGCAGCAACACACAAATTAAAGCAACAAACAAATTGGAGCAACACACAAATTGCAGCAACACACAAATTAAAGCAACACACAAATTGCAACAACAAACCATTGCAACAACATAAATGTTGGTGCAATATCTAAATTGCAACAACAAATACCATTTAAAAACAACAAATATTGCACAAATCCATAAATTGCAGCAACACACAAATTGCAACCACCCGCGCACCAACTCCACCACTCACTCTCCACTCGCTACAATGGCCGCAATTTCATCTCCTCAAAATTTCGGGCGCGTTCTCGTGCGAAAATTAATTTATTTCTCGGCTTGTGAACGCGGGCAATTCATTGCAAACTTTTTTTCGAGGAGCGTCAAAGTTTTGCGCCATATGAGAAAAGTTCTAAAGTTCTCAACTTGAGTCGCCTGTAAAAAACCGGAGGAAACAACAGTGAGGGTCAAGTTAACTCGACAAGGTTTTTTTTGAGGGGGTAAAGTGGTTTTTGTTTCTGGGGTAAAGTGATTTTTATTTCTGGGGTAAAGTGGTTTTTACTTCAAGCGGAAAAGGGGTTTTTGTTTCTGGGGTAAAGTGGTTTTTATTTCTGGGGTAAAGTGGTTTTTACTTCAAGCGGAAAAGGGGTTTTTGTTTCTGGGGTAAAGTGTTTTTTTTTTCAGGGGTAAAGTTGTTTTTATTTCAGAGGTAAAGTGGTTTTAATTTCTGGGGTGAGATGGTTTTTATTTCAAGGGGTAAAGTGGTTTTCACTCCACTACCATGCCACACACGCCACTACCATGCCACACGCGCCACAATCATGCCGCACATGCCACATACGCCACTACCATGCAACATACGCCACAATCATGCCACAATCATGCCACATACGCCACAATTATGCCGCACATGCGACATACGCCACTACCATACCACATATGCCACAATCATGCCACTACCATTACACACACACCACAATCATGTCAAAATCATGCCGCACATGCCGCACATGCCACAATCATGCCACACACGCCGCAGTCATACCCCTACGAAAGATTCCTTTTTATTTGCCAAGAAGATTGCAGCGCGACGTCGGCGAGCGTCAACATGTCGCGCCTTAGATGTCCGACTCTAGGCAACATCGCAAACAGAAATGAGCTAATGTTATGAAAACTTGCCGAGTTTGCAGTGCTCGTGACGCACTGCTTATTTTCGCGAGTAAATATCGTAGTGTGTGAGATCAGAATGGGTTTGGATTCTGAAATTTTGAGGTCTAGTCTTTTTAAAACGCTTTTTGGAGTTTTTTGTTTTAATTTTGGCTCTTTTTAAGAATGAAACTCTACTTGTAAAAATGATTTTTTCCCTTAAAACTCCAAAAGCAGACGTTCCATGAGTGTTTGGTGTTTTTTGTTTTAATTTTTACGGTGTTTTTTAAGAATGAAAGTCTATATTCACAGCGTATGTTTTCTCCTTATACTCAAAACAGACGTTCCACGACTGGTTTAACTTTACCCCAGTATGTTTTTTAGGGGGAAACGTAGAAGAAACGTATTCCACGGAACCAATGTTTTTAAATAAAATATCAGCAAACGCTGAGTTTTTTGTATTATTTTCAACATTGTTCAAAAATAGGAACGTAGGCTTTTGAAAAAATATGAGCGAACGCAGGTTTTCGTATAATTTGAAGTACTGTTCAAAAGGCGAAATATTTGCTACGGGAAAATGTTAGGCAATGCTGTGTAGCTTGTACGATGTGCTAATTTCCAGCATTGGTAAAAGACACTCGATATAACCTCGCATGATTATATGATTTGCTACCTATACTGCACAGTTCTCCTCAGCCCTTCGCAAAAATGAAGCAGCGCCATTCATTTTTCTTAACAATTTGGGAAAAAAAAATTAAAAAAAAATGAAGCAGCGCCATCGGCATGGGATCCTGCATCATGAATACATTATGGATTGGACCTTGTATCATGAATACATCGGATCCTATATCATGAATACATCGGATCCTGTATCATGAATGCATTATGCATGTGCAAGTCCAATAGAGGCACCAAATTACAATGAGTGACACTGATCCAGTCCGTATTCGACGTCCGCTAATGTGAGTAATTTGCGTACGAAGCAGCTTTTTCTGTTCAGTCAAGTGACGGCTTTTGTGAAGCTGATTCTTCAAGAAACGGTTTCTTTTTAGGATTTCTTAGAAAACAGTGCCATTTAGGTAATTTCATTTAGGACTTTTATAGGAAACAGTTCCATTTAGGTAGTTTTATTTAGGATTTTTAAGGAAAAAGTTATACTTACGTGGGTTCATTTAAGATTCTTAAGGAATCAGTTCCCTTTTAGGATTTTTAAGGGAACAGTTCCCTTTAGGATTTTTATGGAAACAGTTTCATTTAGGGTTTTTAAGGAAGCAGTTCTATTTATGATTATTAAGGATGCAGTTTCATTTGGGATTTTTAAGGAAACAGTTCACTTTAGGATTTTTAAGGAAACAGTTCCATTTAGGATTTTTAAGGAAGCAGTTCCATTTAGGATTCCTTAGGAAACGTTCTTTATTGGATTCGTAAACGAAACAACTCTATTTTAGGATTCCTAATGGAACGACTCCCTTTAGGATTCTTAAGAAAACAGTTCCGTTTAGGTAGTTCCTTTCCTTAAATAAACAGTTCCCTTTCAAGATTCCTAAGGAAACAGTTCTTCAAGGGAACCAGTTCCTAAAGATCAATCATCTGTTTTGGTTGCAATAATTTACCACGCGGGAGTACCACTGAGACGCTGGTTTCTAGTTATAATTAGTTAAATTGTTAAAACACGGTTAAATTAATATATAAATTGAATTTTTATGGCAAGATTAAAAACGTTTTGCTGTTAATTTACCGCAGGTTTTTGATGTCAGTTACCTGCGCGTGATTCTAAGAGATTTGGTGCACATTGTACAATCACATTGTACAATGTACAATCACATCGTACAATGTGATTTGTTTTCCCGAACGAGATATGTATTGCACACGCGTGGGGTTACAATACCAACTGTATGCTACAATTGCAGGATGAAAAATACAAAATAAATACTGCGCTTGTAAGCTGCACGATACTTCACAAATACCACGATTAGCAGGGGGACGATACCATAAAAATACCACGATTTCCCGGTGCACAATACCATAAAAATACCACGATTTCCCGGTGCATAATATCGATTGCCATGTACAGAATACCGAACAAATATAATGGCCTGGCGTACAATACCGAACAAATACAATTGCCCGGTGTGCAATAACCTAAAATACAATTACCCGGTGTATAATACCGTACAAACATCACAATTGCCCGATGTACAATACCGATGAGTTTTGAGCCACAGATCCCGATATTAAGTTTCGTTTTGAGTTAATAAAATAAAATTAATTTTTATAACATCGCTCTAGGAGAGACTTCGCTCGGCTGCTACGCTTGCTGATCGCTCCAAGATTCCTAGAATTCTGGAATTCTCTGGATTCCAAAATTCCCGGAGTTCTCAGGTTTGCGAGATTCCCAGAATTGCAAGGACTTTTGGAATGCTTAATTCGAGTTTCAAAAATTCAGATGCGTGCAAACTCGCTCTTCTGTTTCCTTTTCTGACGCAATGTAAATGGGAGAGGGAACTTATTTTTGTGAGAATTATTCTTGCTCTAGAGTGCTGATTTCTCACGAAAAAATCCGGTGGAATTTTGATTGAGCAACGAAATTTTGAGAGCTGTTCGAAAATTGTTGGACGGAATGCGAGAAAGTTGGGGTTTCAAAAAATTGCAATTGGTCGCGCGTAATTGATGGAAAATTTGATTTATGAAACATTCACGGTAAAAACATTTAAAAAATTTAAATCAATCGCATGTGGTACAAGAAAAGTTTGTGTTTGAGAAAACTTAATAATTCTCTGTCATTTCCAAAATAATTTTGGAAATTTTGAAATTCAGAGAAACTTCTCGAAGTAAAAATTAATCCTAATTAATAAAAGCGAATAAAATAGTAAATTGTTAAATGAAATTGCTGCGAAATTTAAGATTTAGGTGGAGTTTGAGGGAAAATTTTATCAGGGAAAATGGAAGATGTTTCATGGGAGGAGTTTCATGTGTGCTTCTAGAAACTTAATAATCATTAATTAAATTTAATTAATGAGTTTAATTAAATTTGCTTGTTATACTTGTAATTAATTAATTTAACTGAGGAATTAATTAATTTGACTGGCTACATTAAATAATAATTGGACTACATTAAACAGTAATTAGGCTACATTAAATAATAATTTGAAAAACATTAAACAACAATAGGGCGACCAACGTGTTGAAATGGAAGTCAAACGAGACATTTTTCTTCACATTGGTTGTGGAATTTTTATTTTCATGTTGTTATTACAAAAAATGCTTAATATTCTTTCCGTTATTAATTCAAAATATACTTTTTATAGTTCACGATGTTATCAGAAAATAAAGTGTGCCTAAAATTAAGAAATAAACGTTTGACAGTTCCCGCTGTTATTAGAAAACATACGTTTGATAGTTACCGCTGTTATTAGAAAATATTCGGTTTATAGTTCCCGCTGTTATTACAAAACATACGTTTGATAGTTCCCGCTGTTATTACAAAATATACGTTTGATAGTTACCGCTGTTATTACAAAATATACGTTTGATAGTTACCGCTGTTATTAAAAAATATACGTTTGATAGTTAACGCTGTTATTACAAAATATACGTTTGATAGTTACCGCTGTTATTACAAAACATACGTTTGATAGTTCCCGCTGTTATTACAAAATATACGTTTGATAGTTCCCGCTGTTATTACAAAATATACGTTTGATAGTTCCCGCTGTTATTACAAAATATACGTTTGATAGTTACCGCTGTTATTAAAAAATATACGTTTGATAGTTAACGCTGTTATTACAAAATATACGTTTGATAGTTAACGCTGTTATTACAAAATATACGTTTGATAGTTATCGCTGTTATTACAAAACATACGTTTGATAGTTCCCGCTGTTATTACAAAATATACGTTTGATAGTTCCCGCTGTTATTACAAAATATACGTTTGATAGTTACCGCTGTTATTACAAAATATACGTTTGATAGTTCCCGCTGTTATTACAAAATATACGTTTGATAGTTCCCGCTGTTATTACAAAATATACGTTTGACAGTTCCCGCTGTTATTACAAAACATACGTTTGATAGTTCCCGCTGTTATTACAAAACATACGTTTGATAGTTCCCGCTGTTATTACAAAATATACGTTTGATAGTTCCCGCTGTTATTAAAAAATATACGTTTGATAGTTACCGC
>JACJUY010000753.1:8708-20570 GCA_014220935.1 Platorchestia sp. MABIK | reverse complement strand
CTCCCACTCCCTCTCACTCCCTCCCACTAACTCCCACCCCCTCCCCCTCCCTCCCCCTCACTCCCCTCATTTCCGGCCGGTCGATTTCTATCGTTCTCTGAAGTTCAAATTTGCGGAATAACCGATTTTTGTGCCGCTCAGATTGCATCGACGTCGAATTGCGGCACAGAAACTCAAATATTGCCTCGCTCTAGTGGTAAAATATTGCCTCGCTCCAGCGTGTCAAATATTGCCTCGCTCCAGCGTGTCAAATATTGCCTCGCTCCAGCGTGTCAAATATTGCCTACTTTTCAATAACGAAAACTTTAAATAACTAATATCGCATATGCCACTGCGAAGTTTATACTTTAAATAACGTATTTAATTACGCTTATCGTGCGCTCCCAAAAAACATTATTTAATCAATAATCTAAGTCCACAAACCACCTTCATATGCCATTTAATGAACAGTAGCAGTCCGTAAACAACATGCAGATGTTATTTAATCAACAATAACAGTTATCAGTTAGGCAAGACTCATTCCTGTATATTACCTGAGTTATTCTTTTCAAATTATAGCCTATGTGGTATTATTTATTTATTTATCAACTTATTTACTCATTTATTCATTTATATTTATTTATTTATATATTCATCTATGAATTTATGTAAATAATTTATTTCTTTGTTTATTTATTCATTCATTTATTTTTTATTTATTTATTCATTTAGAAATTTATCCGTTTTCATCTTTTTATTTGTTTTTCATTTGGAGTTCGTTTCTTAAGAAACACCGTGTCTTAGATACGAGTTTCACCAGTGCACAAGTACAAGAATATTTTAATGGCGGGTACTGTTGGGATGGATGTATTTGTTGGGCATCCACACCTGCAAGATTTATTTGAGCAAAATATCAAATCCCGCCATTTTTACGGGCTTTGAGCACTAGTAATTTACTTCTAGAATTAAGTGAACACAATTAGAGCGCCTGCTTGAATCGCCAATTGATTTCCGCTCAAGCGAGAGTAATCCAGCCAATATCTCCGGAATTAATGATAGGATTAAATTGGTCAATTAAGCGGATTTAATTAGAGGAAATACAGTATCATTTCTGGGTAATTTGTGTAGCTTCGCGCCAGGCAACCGAAATAAAAATTAATTGGGGCCCAAAATAAATACTTTCTTAATTTTCACTCCGTTTTTGTGTTTTTTCAGGGTTTTAGTAAATTTATTTTGAAATTAGTGCTCATTTTTCAGTGATTAATGTTGGATGATCATATTACTTAGGGCTTAGTGTGTTTTTTTCTTCGTGTTTAATGTTCAGTGTTTAGTGTTCATTTTTGTAACTTTAGTTTTGTAAATTTTTTTTTGTAAGTTTTTAGTTAAGTGTAAGAAATTAAATTTCTTGTCCTTCGGTGAGGGTTGTTGTTGTAATGAGATTTTTAAAATGATCTTCATTAGCTGTTTTTGTCCTTGCGCTAATTTTAAAAGCCGTTTCTCGAGCTGTTGCTCATGCGTTAAGGTCGCTTATACGCTCAACACGAAATTTTTTTCTGACACATTTAATGGGCAGAAAAATGAATGAGATACATATAAGGCAGAAAAATGGATGGAACATATAATGAGAATAACAAAGGCAAAATAAAGGCATAATAGACAAAATGACTTGTGAAATTTCAAACAAGTAAAAACCATAAACAGAGAATAAACAAAGTATTAAAGAAAAAGGTAGAATAGACCTAGGCCACTATAATCGTAATTTTATTCATCAATTTTTTGAATTTCAATTTTTAAAATTTTTAATTTAAAAATTATAATTTCATTGGATTATGATTGAGATTGAGAGATAAATGATTGAGAGAGAAGCATAAAAAATCCTTTATGCTATCCCATTGCGTTAATCTGATTTTTACAATGCAAATAAATGCAAGTAACTAAGTAACTAAGTAACTAAGTAACTAAGTAACTAAGAAAACACAATCCCAGTGACGCACAGCTCAAAACACTCTCGTTAGCCGAAAAAATTTTCAGATGAAAATGCCGAAAATGTCATAAATATTTTCAAACGTTAAACTGTTCAACAATTTTAGTGAAATGAAGAGTTAAATAAAAGGAAAGAATTTTTTTAAAATTTTAGGTTTGGGCTGCACTTTTGAGCCGTGGGAAACGATTGTAAGATCGCCCTGCAGATATTTTACGATACTTCATAAATAAATATTTATGTAATACAATATTATTCATGTATTTATTATAATAAACATGTAAAATGTATATGACATATATGATATACATAATATTATTTAACGATTATTTGTAAAATCGTTAGGAGTAAAAAATCACCGTTAGACTACAGTTCAAAAATAACATTACGTTCAATTTTTCAAAAATAATAGTAAAATCACAAAAAAGTGAAAAACAGATATTTCACACTTATTATTTTATTATTATATTGAGCATATCATATCACTGATGCATCATGACTACTCAACCTCAATAAGTAGTGTTTTGATTGGTGAATGCAAAATTTTTTCCAAAAATGTTTTTTTTGCTTTATGTACAACGTTTTCTCGTAATTTCTTTTATTTTATAGTACGTTTCGGTATTTTTTATGGTATGTTTCGGTATGCTTTATGGTATTTTTTGGTATGCTTTATGGGCAATGTTTTCCATAATTTGGTGTGTAGTCTCTAGTGTTCAGAATTGTGAAAGACGAACTTGAACGTTCATTTCGAAAAGTGATGAGATTTTTACGTTCCGATTTCCTTTCAAGCTGAACTAATTATTGCGCGCATATCCATTTTATTGGGAATGTAACTGAAAAGAATACCAGAAATAACCACACACAACCAATAACACCACTTAAAACACTAGTAACACCACACAACACCACCATTAACGCTGCACAACACCACCAGGAACACTACACAAAACCACAAGTAACACCACACAACACCACCATTAACGCTACAGAACACCACCAGTAATACTACACAAAACCCCCAGTAACACAACACAACACCACACAACCCTACCAGTAACACCACACAACACCACACAACCCCACATAACACAACACAACACCACACAACACCACCACGATCAAGGAGCAACGCAAGCCCGTGTTGGCTCACAACTCAAGTCGAGTGTTTGAACTTGTCGTCGAGTGTGAGGGGAGGTGAGGGTTGGAGTGAGGGGAGTGAGGGTTGGAGTGAGGGGAGCTGAGGGTTGGAGTGAGGGGAACTGTTGTTATTTAAATTAAAGACACATTTAAGAACGTAAAATTTTGTTTAAAAAAATGACGAATGAAAAAAGGCCAGAAATCCCGTAATACATGCGATCGAACAGAATATTTAACAAGACTACTTGAAAATTTTTCGTCAGTTAAACAATCGATACTCTAAATTTAATGTTCTCATCAATTTAAACAATTAATAAAGACATAAAAAAAATCTAATCCATGCCGACTAAATTATAAAGACTAACCATTCATGAAGATGTATAAAAAGAATCACCTAATCAATCTCAACTAATTTATAAAGACTAACAATCTATAAAGACGTATAGGAAGATTTATCTGATCCTAACCGACTAATTTATAAAGACTAACAGTTTATGAGCACGTATAAAAAAAACTCTCTAATCCAAGACGATTAATTTGTAAAACGCATAAAAAATTTCCCTAATGCAAGCCTTGTAATCAACTCCGTACTTGCACGTCCCTGCTCACCCACAACACACACGGAGGAGTAAAAGGAGCATCACACATCCCAGAGGGGCGATGCTCTGTTCAGCATTTATTTTCCAGTGAAACTTTGCCCAAAATTCCGTGAATGTGAATGAGCTTTTGTACCCTGGGGAGCTGTGGAACAGGAGAGGCTTGGGAGGGGTGGTGAAGGGGTGAGAGAGGGGTGTGAGAAGGGGTGATTGAAGGGGATGTGTTGAGAAAATTGATTTGCGAAGAAGGTGGTGAAAGGGGTGTGGAAGGGGTGGTAGATGGGGTAGCGATATGTTGGGAAGTGGAATGGATATGTTTAAAAAAGGGAGTGGTGAGGGAGGGTGTTTAATGGGGGTGGGGAAAAACGGGGTGAAGGGGTGTAGTAGTGTAAGGTGTGTTGGGAGAAAGGTGAGGTGAGGGGAGGTAGAGTGAAGGGCGTGTGTTGAAGGGGATGGGGTAAGAGGGTGTATCGAAAGGAACGAGGTTGTTGAGGGGAATATTTTGAAAAGGTCGTAGAAAAGAGATGTTGAAGTGAGTCAGGAAAAGGGTTTGTTGAAGGGAATATTTTGAAAAGGTCGTAGAAAAGAGATGTTGAAGTAAGTCAAGAAAGGGGTTTGTTGAAGGGGGCTCAAGAAGGGTGTAGGGAGAGGAAGCTACCCCAAATTTACGCTGCGTATACGCAATCATTACCTTTCCTTATTCTAAATTATTTTTTATAATTCGTTAATGAAATTACATTAGACATCAAAAACAAGAAGTCACAATGAGCTTCAACATGCAAAGAAAATCTCTGGTGTAAATTTAGGAACTATGTTTCATTTCAAATTTACGAAACTGTTGCAAGATTGTTCATTTTACCTTCACTGTTCTTTTCACGAATCAATAAGCAATTTTGAAAAGGATCTTCGCCGAATACGCCAAACTCAATTTAATTAGAGAGGTTAACTCGCTTTTTTCCTATTGGGCAGATAAATCTAAAAATTGCGCCACATGTGTAAATTAGGATTTTGAAGCGTTTTTGTTCATACATATTTTTCAAATTTTTGCATAAAAACGATTTAAACTGATAAGAAATTTTTTAGAGTGCACTTTTTAAGACAAAATAACAGCCAAACCAATTGATTTCAAAAGTTACTTTTTGTGTCATCGCACTCAGAAAAAAATATACTACGATTGCTATTGATTCAAAATTCAAATTTTTCGGTTATATTATGTAAGGAATTTTGCCAAAAAACAATTTATTCCGATATCAAAAACAATGAAAAAAATTACGACCTAAATTGAAAATGTAATCAACAGTAATTGTAGTAAATCTAATTACAAATTCGTCGAAAAAACATGAGCGGTATAATTCCTAGAAATATAAAAACTTGTATTTGGGAAAGGAGCCAATTAAATGAAAAATCGTCCAATAGTATATATTTACGTTTTTCAAAGAGATAAGTAGGAAATGTTGATGCAGCATATGATTGACCAGTCAATTAATTACCAATAGGGTACACTTAGAACAAAGCCGCTACGTCAATAAACGTAGAACATATGCTAAATTGAAATTTACAATTAATTACTTACGTCTAAGATCTCATGAGCGAACACTGTTACTACGCAAATTCGACGATCGAAATCTCGCAAATTGTTCGGCCTAGAAGTATGAAATTTAAAATGAAGCCTAGTAAATCCTTTGCGCACTTAAAAAAAATTTCATCCCTAAAGTGCGACAATCTTTTTAAATTGTGTGAACCTTAATTTAAATTTTACTACACTCAATTAAAATTATGTGAACCTCAAGTCAAATTATGTGGAGCTCGACACAAGTTATGTGAACCTCAACTTGAATAGTTATATTTAGTCCTAATTATTCAAAAGTTGAATCAAGCAAAGAATGAGTCGCTTGATAATTTGATCTAACTTTTGTTCATTTGAGTTTAAATTTATTTCAAGTGATGTCGTGTAACTCGAGGATTGACAGTCATTCATTAGAAATTTTTGTCTTATGTATTTGTTGTATAAATGTTGATTATTTATTTATTATTTATTTAGTATGCTTGTATTCCTTTTTCAGGTTCTAAAACAGGATTTATAATACCATTTCTTCCATTTTCCAATTTCGAAAGCTGTATAATTTAAGATACCAACCTTGGTACAAATGTGGAACAATTGTTGTTAGTTGATTTGAAAATAAGTTATTTATTAAGCTGTGAGCTTTTTGTGAATGAAAACATTCAAGCAAAAATCGTCGAAAGTTTATTGGAAAAATCTTTTTTTTTCCGGAAAAATGAGTTTGACTTCTCGAGAAAATTAAAATTGTGAGCCAGCATTTTTTGTTAAAAATGAGGAGGAGAAACAAAAGGGATTCTTGAAGCTGAACCTCGTGCTAAAATCATTCAATATGCAAACTAGGCAAGAAATAGACGCTTATTAGAGAAATGATAGTAGTTGAGAAAATAACTCTAAAGCATCTGTAAACAAAAACCTGGAAGAAATTCTGATTTTTATCCGTTTAGATTAACTGAAACACGCTTGTTGCAGAACACTGAAAGGTTATAAAGATTGGATGGATTTTGAAAACTCAAAAAAAATTAAAGATTTATATGGTACAAACTCACGCTATCCCTTCGTTGACAAATATAATTTATTAAAATCACCTATTTTAGCAAACGCCGGAAATCATTACGAATGTTTGGTGGCTTCTTAAATGTACTATGGGCTTTTGTATGGAGCTAATGCTATATATGAAAAAAATATTCCAAAATGCTTCCGTATATGTCTCTATTTTTGTTATAACCTCCAAGATGTGAGAATGTATAAACTTGTCAGTTTCTGAGGGTGAACTATATCGTTGGTATTCAAAAATTATGATAAACATAAATTTATCAATTAAAGAGGCTTCATCATATATAACTATTATTCAGTCATTCAGCGGTTATTTACGGCCCGATGAAAAATTTGGAGTTAAATTCACTGATTGTTAATGGCCCAATTGTTTATAAAAGGTAAAATTTGAACGCTGAAGAAATTTCCTGTGGAAAACCTTTCATTTCTCAGAAATTATGGCAAAATTTATCGACGAATATAAATTTTGGTAATTTTATATGCGAAGCTGAAATGGCAAATCAATGAAAAGCATTTATGAAAAAATTACCTTATTCTACGTTAAAATGCAGGTAAATGAAATTGAACATCACATGAAAGATGAAGTCCATAACAAATGCCAAAATTCACGTTGATTATTGAAGTCTGAATGCCAAGTTGCCTGATGACTTGAAAATAATTGCACTTGATGAAAAATGATGAACCATCAAGTCAGCTGTCAGTCGAACAAAATAACAAATCCCAATCAATAAAACCGATAAAAACACTAAATAAAAACACGCGATAAAACCGGCATCATGTACGGAATGGTTGGATCTGGAAGTGGAGGAGGAGGGGGAGGAGGTGGAGTAGGTGGAGAAAGTCGGAGTTCTTCCACCAGATCCCGAAGATCCTTAAGGGATCAGCAAGCACGAAGATCTTTGAGGAACTACAGACAGCAATCCACGATGTCACTACACGAAAGAGGAAGTGTCAGAAGGGGTTTGGGGGAAGGGATTGTCAGTGGAAGTGGTGGAGTGAGTGGTGGAAATAATCCTCCAAGCACACACAGCACAGGTTTAGGAGGATCGAGCTTCAAGACCATTAGGGAAGGTAGACCTTTGCAAAGAGGAAACTCCCTCGAAATCGCGTGCATCGACCCGGATGGAAATGGTGGAAACGGGAGAAGTGGAAGCACTGGTGGAAGAGGAGAATTCTTTGCGAACCGGAACCTAGGTTACGGTGGCCCGGACGGAAGTGGAGGGAGAAGTGGAAGCACTGGTGTAAGAGGTGACTTCTTTGCGAACCGAAACCTAGGTTGTGGTGACAGCGGTGGGATTAGTAGAGGAAGAGGTGGGAACATCGGAGGGCGAACAGGACGAGGGATTTCGAGGATGATGTCGTTGAGTGTGATCAGCAAGACCGACATGAACTGTACCAACACGCAAGCTCCACAAGCACCTCAAGTCCCAGAAGAAAACAAACTAGGACGGTTTTCCCGTCTGAAAAGTTCACTTTCCCTGGGGGGAGCTAAGCCAAGCAGCGTTCTGAGGTGAGTCGTCTGTTTTAAAGTAAGTCGCCTGTTTCAAGGGGATTCTCTTGTTTCAATGGGCTCACCTGTTCTAAGGTGAGTTGTCTGTTCTAAGGGATTCTCCTGTTTCAATGGGCTCACCTGTTCTAAGGCTGAGTTGTCTGTTCCAACATGAATCGCCTATTCTAAGATAAGTTGCCTGTTCCAATGTGAGTCGCCTGTTCGAAAGGCCTAGCCTGTTCCAGGGGGAGTCACCTGTCCCAATGTGCGTTGCCTGTTCTAAGGTAAGTCACCTATTTCAATGTGAGAGCCTGTTCCAAGGTGAGTTAAGGTGAGTCACCTGTTTCAATGGGCTTGCCTGTTCCAAGATGAGTCGTATGTTACAAGGGAAGTCATCTGCTCCAGGGCGCATGTTTGTCTCGTGGTGAGCCTGTTCCAAAGTGAATCTGTCCTGAGGATATTCATCTTTTGCAAGGTGAGTCAACTGTTCCTCAGAGAGTCTGATGTTCCAATGTGAATTTGCTCCAAAGTGTATAATCTTTAGAATCCTGGTGAATAATCCTTAACAAAGTGAGTAATCCTTGAAAAAGTGTGTAATCTTTTTCCTGTGCAGGTTTTATAAGGACTTACCTGTGTATAGGTCGAGCATAAAATTTTTTCATTCAATTAAATTGATCATAGGATTTAATACCCCGAAATGAGCTGGTTTAAATAAGGCGAATCATGTCTTTTGCATGTCAACAGATAAATTGAGAATTAAGCCAAACGTGCACAGAAATAATCTCCACAGATTATACATTTTTTATAATGTACTAAAACTATTGAAAAACTGTGTTGATCACCAATGGCTTCTGTAAGCAGGGTATCGTTGTATTTAAAAAACAAATTTAACGACTATTGTGTTTGAAAAGCCAGTTGCTTGTGCCTCTTAATTACTAATTTCCTAAATTTTAAAAAAGCGTTGAATTTCGTGTTTTTAAGTACGCCTTTAAAAATGTTAGAATTATAGTTTTTCTATGTAAATTAAATGATGAAGGATTTCAAATACATTTATATAATATTTTGACATTCCTTTTGAATTTTAGGATTCCTTTCGAAATTGGACTTACGATTTCCTTCTCAAAAAATTCTCTTCAAAATTTTCAGAAATGTTGATGTTTTTCATTTTTTATATAACTCTTGATGCATATAGAACAAGAATTATTAAAACCCTTTCAACAAATTTTCCATGTTCGTTTTCCTCTACTTGTTGTGAAAATACAAACTTTCCCACCCCTCTATTAAAATAGAAATTATTTCTTGTCTTCAACAGAGCTAACCAATTCAAGAATTTTAACAAAGCAACTTCTGTTCGACCTGCAAAAGTCTTTCTCGAACTTCTGCGTAACGAAGTTGACAAATTTTCTAATTCGCTGGCTCGAGTGACTAAAATCCGCAAAACTTAGCCCGAGATTTCTGACCAATTCATTTGAAGTTACCCAGCATTCATTACATATACCCCAAAATTTTTTAAAAATTTTAAATTTTGAAAATTTAGAAAGTACTTGGGATTTATGCGTCTGACCTTGAGAGTTTTAGTTATTCCCTGTGATGTTACCCCAATTCTACAAAACTTGCCCTAAAATTTTGAAACAGTCTCTTTGAATTTACCCTGAATCCTCGTAGCTAACCCAAATATTTCACAGCAACTTTCCTTGAAGTCATCCTAGATCAATAAAACTGACCGCAAAATTTCAGAGCAACTCCTTCCAAGTTCCCCTAAATACGCAAAACTTACCCTGATATTTCCAAAGAGTTCCTCTAAAGTTACCCTAAGCCGATAAAACTTAACCTGAATTATCCGAGTAACATCTTTGAAGTTACCCTAAATCCACACAACTAACTAATTTTAAGTCATTAGACTTAATTTATCCACACCCTCCAGCTCGGGGGACCTGTCCCCTCCCGCCACCCCCACGCACGACATCTACTGCTGCAGCTCCACCGCCGACACCGCTCCCGCCGGCAAGCGGGGCCCGCACATCAGCAGCTGCTGCGGGGTCAGGTGATTGGCCCAGTCCTTGTTTGCAGGGACACGTGATTGTCCCAGTCTTTGTTTGCGGGGTCAGGTGATTGTCCCAGTCCTTTTTTGCGAGATCAGGTGATTGTCCCAGTCCTTGTTTGCGGGGTCAGGTGATTGGCCCAGTTCTTGTTTGCGGGGTCAGGTGATTGGCCCAGTCCTTGTTTGCGGGGTCAGATGATTGGCCCAGTTCATGTTTGCGGGATCAGGTGATTGGCCCAGTCCTTTTTTGGGGGATCAGGTGATTGGCCCAATCCTTGTTTGCGGGATCAGGTGATTGGCCCAATCCTTGTTGTAGGTTTTTTCGAAGCCGTTTTCTAACTTCTTTATATAGAGATTTTCGACGAGATTTTTTCCCTTCTTCTCGTGGTATTTTTCCGTGACGTTTCCAATAGCGTTTTTTCGCTCCTTGTTGTAGCATTTTTTAATGACGTTTTTTATATGTAGACGATCAAGTTGTCCGATATTTTCATTTGTTGACCTCAATTGATTTGTGTAAAAATTAGTCATTGCTATTTCAGTGAAACAATGATCTATTCCAGTGATACAATGATCTATTTCAGTGATACAATGATTTATCCATGTAGATGCTGATTGTCAGTTGATACAGATGATCATCGAGTTAAAAAACATCAGCTTACCCAAACGTCAACTTACACTTCCCATAATTACTTATATTAGCGAATAATTTGAATGACGCATCGTATTAGTTAAATAACTGAGATTAATTTTTGTGGGTATAAGTTGAATTTGGTGTAAAATTATGTACTATTTAATTCTTAGGTGTTCAAACATAATAATAGTTATGTGTTATTTAGTTATTTAATTTTTAGACCGATCGTGTTTCTTCCCGTATCTCGGTGTTTGTAGTAAATGCCTTCCAGAAATTAACATACATACATTTTTTTCTGCATACAAAACATACAAAATTTCATACATACATACATACAAAAACATACATTTTTTCGAAGGTGCGCATATTGAGCCGTAATTATATTCGCTGGTATAATAAATACGTCAAAATTTTTTCCAAGGAATTAAACAATATGCTATAATTTTTTCGATGGTGAACGAAATACATATCTCGTAACTTCCTCCAATAAAAATTTCATGTCCAGGTACAAATTCTAATAACAAATTTATTTATTTATTCAATAACCATACCCATAATTTTTTCGAAGGAGTAAAAAATACCATAATTTCTTAGCTTTTCTCAGGAATGACGACAAAAATAATAACTGTTGTTTCCATAGAATTTGCAAGCTAATTACGTTAAGAAAATCTGGGGAATATGTCACGGTTTAGAGAACAAACGTTGTGGAAAAGTGTACGAAAATTAATTTAAATTTGCGAAAAAACATAATTGAATCGAATATTATAATTTTATATATCTCCTAGTAAATGCTGTTAATTGCAGTGAATTCAAAATTTTTGATAAAATACTTACCGGATTTTGTTACATGTATAAAATTCAATTATTTTCATATAAATGCATAAAATTTAATTGATTTTATAAAAAGTTTAACAAATATAGTTACATGTACCGAATTCAATAGTTATGATATACCAGTGAGCGAATTTTGTTCCGCAAATCGTTTAATGGTAGGTACCTTACCTCAAGTTTACTTACTTCTCTCACGCCTGTAAAATGTACCTCATGGTACCAACAACTATGATAACTACAATGACGACAGGTACTACCACCGGAACGGTAACTGCGAGGCGTACTCATCACCATCATCACCGAGCCACCATCACTACCACCATTACCAGCACAACCGCCATCACCTCGCCTCCATCTGTCGAAGATTGCTCAGGATTATCAAGGAAACCTGGACAGGGGTTAAGTTTGGGTCAGGTGAGACGGGAGGGTCAAGTTTGGGTCAGGTGAGACGGGAGGGTCAAGTTTGGGTCAGGTGAGACGGGAGGGTTAAGTTTGGGTCAGGTGAGACAGGAGGGTCAAGTTTGGGTCAGGTGAGACGGGGGGGTTAAGTTTGGGTCAGGTGA
>JACJUY010000752.1:52754-178215 GCA_014220935.1 Platorchestia sp. MABIK | reverse complement strand
CATTTTATGATAAAATACGTATTATGGGAAAGTATCGGTAAAGTATCGGCCGGATTTTGCCGATACCGATACCGATACCAGTAAAATGACCGATACTTGCCGATACCGATACCGATACATCGGTACATCACTAGCGCTAATATCTACTCGCTCTTGATGCGACTAGAAATTTTAGTGAGAGTAGTTAACAAAAAACTAGCCCTTCGCTTTTGATATTGTAAAGACCGTGAGTTCATCACTTTTATTCGTTCCCTGACCCGTAGATGTTGATCTTGAGTTCATTTTGCATCCTACTCGAAAGGGCCTGGATTGAAATCCATGCTAAAACTTTACAGGAAAATTGGAGCGTCCTGCGTGCCCTCTAAGGAACTCAGTGGTATTGATGATGAGCGCCTGAAATGAATAATTCAACATGGAAATGATTTCGAGCTTCATTTGAAGGCTCGTTCCACGTGCTGAAATTACTCTCGATCGTCCGTGTTTCAACGATTTATTCCTAAGTTTTAATACTTTCAAGAACAATTCCTCTTCTAGGATTTTGCTGATTTGGAAGTGAGGCTAGTCACTGTATTACATCATATAGTTGCGGCACATGAAGTATCAATACATTTCTAGTAAAATAATCTTGAACAAGCAGGGACCTCGCCTTAAGCCTGTCAATATTAATAACATTTAAGAAAGTACATAATTTTTATTTGGTGGTTGTTTGGATGAAAAGGAGCTAGTGCAGGAATTGCCAAGCTTTTTAACTGCTGTGGGATAGAAGATTCGGTGGGATAGAAGTTTAGCTCCTCATTCTCTAAGGGGGAAGGTGTGAGATCTCGAGCTGAAGGCTAGGTACGCCTATCGTTGAAATAGCATAGGTATTTGGTTTCCTTGCTGATCTTAATTTTTCGGTTCACTGTGGTCGTTTTCCATTTTCTTTTTTCTTTAAAAGGTCTACCTTGTTTCACAAACTTTGATCAATCTTGCTGTCTCTATCTGAAGAGTGTGGGAGACGCTTTGTGCATCAATTCCCGCTCTTTTTAACTCTATGCTAAACGTTGCTTTCTTCCTCCCTCTATTGGGAACAACTTTCTTGTGTTTAGGAGGCTTAAACTGACTAAAAATATATTCCAGCTCCTTACTCGTAGTTGAGATGAGTGTAACAATCCGGAACGAAATAACAACTCCGTGGGGATAGAAATGAGGCTGATTCGGGTGAGTAAAGCAATGAACGAAGGTTTTTCTTCAGGTAGGGCTCATTGTCAACGTTCATAACCCTGGCGTCCGAATTAGGTTGATAAAATAACTATCATCTACATGAGTGTGAGTGAACTAAAACTTCACATTGCGGAGGACTGTTCAGTTTGGTTTTTCCCCTGCTGATTTTGGATGGCTTTAGGTGAGAAGTTGGATGGCCCTTCTTCGTTCTGCAGTCAAGATATCTACGTGGGCCCGCTAACGTGAAACTGATCAGATGCTATTGAGTAACCCTGACAGAAGTGTTGTCGGTTCTGCCAAACGTTAGATTTAGAATCGCAACCTAATTAGTTCATTGTGTGCACTGCAACAGAGACTACGCCCAATTTTGAGCAGTCGTATCTTCGTCCTTCATCTTGGTTTTTATGCTATCGCACAAGCGGGTTGGTCTCTGTAGAGGTACGCTTTTTACGACGGGTATTCAGCTGAACAACTTCAGCAAGTCTACTACTCTTTTGAGGGAGACGATCTGGGTGGCGTCGAGTGTCAATTTCTAGATGCAAATTTGTACATCGATGGGCTACAGCGCAATCTGACGCGCCACTGCACCTCTTCATTGGTCATGAGCAGGTTTTCGTGCTAGGCTAATGTATGGGAGTACTTTTATTGCTGGTGAAACTTCGATTACCTGAGGTGCGGTTATTACATATGTCATTTTTCGTGAAAAGTGAGGTGGAATGGTAATCTCACGTACGTCTTATTGCGAAGTTTGAAGATTGGTAACTTTCAAAGAAGCCAGTAAAAAATATCCTTCTTGATATCTAGGTCAGGGAGTCAACTTGCTCCTTATCAGAACCCGGCCCTGCATCACAACACACAGTCTTCATGAATTTGTCTTTGATCTGACTAGGGAGTTCACACTTGACTCTTCCCGGCCCGGGGGAGAATTGGCGGACAAGCACAGATGGAGCTACCTAATATTGTTCGCCTTTCTGTGATGTTTGTCTGAGCTAAAATTTCTCTATTTATTCGCTGTTCGTTCAAATAAGCTGCTAGTAGGGAAAAACTTATCTTAACAGGCCTTCTAAAATAATCGTTGGTCGAATTTCACCAACATTGAGAGCTGAAGTTGGGCCAAGGTTACCCTATTTTTTCTGGATAAAAAGCTAAAGTTGGCCGCGGAAATCCGGAGTTCCGGCCAAATTTTATTAATAATATTAAAATTCATTTAATTAGACCAGTTAAATGACTGATCAGGAACTCTTGCTCGGAGTATGCCATCAGTCGGGGTAAGCGGGAAATTATTCTTCAGAAATACGGTTTAAAGAACTTCGTTTTGAGACTCTTGGTTTATGGTGAACTAGTAAGCGATATTATTTTTATTAATAGGAAAACTACCCCAGCAAATAGCACTCATACATGTTGAAAAGGAGATGACTGAAACGATGTAAAAAACAAGAACCCCCAAAAGAATCAATATTCGGATTGGGTAATTTACAATCTCCAAAAGAGCCTTCACTCAACCGTCTTTGGTATTTACCATCAATGATGAAGATTCGGGCAAAAGATTTTTATCAAATTAACCAACCACTCAACTCCTGAGTGGTTTATCGAATTAACCACTCAACGCTCGGAAGTTCGGGCAAAGTTTGCGTACGTTTTGAATGTCCTTTTGTATATTTTCTGGTACTTTCTCATCGCGTAGTTTTTCCCTGAAATGTATGGAGAAAGTGATAACGGCTCAAACGTGTTTCAAATACTCGACAATTACAAGGCGAGTTGCTTGAGTTCTAACGATGCTGCCAAATGTATTGCAGTCATCAGGCCAAAAAACTTGGCACTGCACGAGTTTACGTGAAACGCTCGATGAAGTACAGTAACTTCCCATGAAGTGTGTTGGCTTATAGCACGTCTTGTAGGACGATAAGCTTCGCAGCACAACAACCATGAGGTGCCGCCGTCGACAAAAAATGGTCGTGCTGTTGCCATCTGAAAATAAACGGTTAGTCATAGCGCGCGTCGTGGTGCAGGTCGGCGTGGTCTTTAACACGCTGACTGCAATGGGTGAAACTTAGTTCAATATTCAGCTCATATTGATACTCAAAAGTTGTAAACAACTTTATGATTTGCAAACATTAACTGTTAAATACCATTAATTTAAAAAAGATTGTTGCAGTTTTTCAAACGACCCGTCGATGGGTCGTTTCGCAAGCAACGTGTTGAAAGAGACTTTAGGGCACTTCATCGGTGAGGGAATTTGGAGGTGCATCATGAGCAACTTCAAGTATTAATAAAGCTATGAGCAGATACACGCGCGCTTTCTCAGAACTGCGAGGGATGCATACCATGAATGTTCTCCTCGAAATGTTTACTTTCGTATCCAAATGTCAATAGATGAAACCAAGTGCCATTCGGTATGCATATTTGAGGCTACTGAGGTGGTGAGAGTTATTGGGATTATGTTGTAGCAAAAGACGGTCAGAAAGTTAAGAGTGAGAACAGTATTTCAGATGAACTAGTGCTGAGGGTTTACCTTTGAACTTTATCTCGTGCAAAAAAAAATTCAAAATAGAGCACATAGTCTATTCTACTATGAGACGATCCTCGAGTGTTATGTACATCAGCTTGTGCGAACCGGAACTTATTCGGTTAGAACTAATCACAATTATTCAAAACTTGAATGAAGCACCGTGTTAGTTGAACAACTGGGACTAACTTTATTTTTCATTAATGAAAGTTCGCAGAAGATGTGGAACTGAAGGGTCGGCTGTATCTCAAGTACTAGACTGTGCGCATACAGCGCGGTAGGGAGCAACTCCACGAAACCATGCTCCTCAAAAGATCGTTGCCACACTCTGGTTATGAGCTGAAAAGTCACAAAAAAATTCGGGATCTGGCACAGCAGCGAAGTGTGTATATCAAGCGCGATAGTGTGTGTAGCGTGGCCCATGTGCGGCACCAGGTCTGCCTGGCTGGCCAGTTTCCTGGTCAAATGATCAAATTTATACTTTTCGAGTAAAGTATCACCCCAGAAACGCTCAATATCTGGCACTGATCAGGGCTACCAGAGGCTAACAAAATTTCTTTAAGCCAGATGGCCCCCTCCAAAAAATTTAGGATAAGGTTGTATTTGGAAAATTTGGCCATGTGAATGGCCAGCCAGTCCGGCAACCCTGCTGCGGCCCAGAACGCGGTCCCCCACAATTGTTGGAGGAGATCTCGCTCAGACTCTCATATAAGGCGGCTCCCGGACTTATAAGGCTCCCTCACAACTACATATCATATTGAACAAACTATTAGGGACTTCCATATAAGCCGCGCCACTCGCAAAAATGGCGGTATGCTTTTGAAAATCGGCTACGCGCACCGCTGTAAATTACTCATACGTACGGTGTTGCTGCTTCGCAAATTTAGGGGTTGTAGTCTGGTGAGCAAATCGTAACTAACGCGAGCATCTGATACGCTAAGCACACTTCCACAGCTGCCGCTATAACCGTTAGTGCACCGTGCTTCTCAACTCGAAATCGTGCATGGCGGGACGAGTTTTTGACATATCCTCAATGCGGATTCAATGTTTTGGAATTAGTAATCAATTTGATTTTTCTGCCGTGGTACTACGTCGAGTATTCGATACATGGTAATTGCTAGTTCGATATTTGGTGACTGGTGGCTGAATGAATTTCAATTTTAAAAACGAGCTATGGTAATTCGTTAGGTTTTTGATTTGTACTCCATGTTGTTAAAATTTGACGCTGGAATGTTAATGCGCTCTACAGCCTACGAAATTTCCCTTTCGGGAACCAAAAATATTGGTACAGCTCGAGCCCTCCCAATAGTTCCTTCAGGGGGATACAACTATTGTATTTATGGGAACTTGCACTCACAGGGGGAAAATATGAGGTCCTGAGCTGAGAGTTAGGTAAGTCTTCTTTCTTTTGAAATGAATTTTTTTTGCTATGTTAAGGACCAACTTTTTTCAATTCACTGCTGTCCTGTTTTTCAGCATCTATTACTTTCTTCTTCAACTTTTATCTAGTTTAATGAACTTCTTCTCACTTAACTGCTTCTATGCACCATGTGCATAGATTCTTTATTCCCTTAAGTCCATACTAAATGGTGCATTTTTCCTTCCTCTCTTTGGAACTCCTTTGTCCCGGTTAGGGAGGCTTAAACTAACATCTGATCTAATCCTCCCAATAGTACAATAATCGCTACATGTGGTCGTGATACACCTATCATGCGCGGTGCATCAAAAGGACTTGAGCATCACTAAAGCTCTGTGTTGTCTCTTTTTTGCTCACGCTAACGTTAGTTCAGCTTTTAATTAGGTTTTCATGTATAGCGTCGCAGCAGTTTCGTTGAATAATAAATACAATTATAGCATAAAAACCAGTTTGAAATGAGAAAGCTTGTGTTCAAGTAGATTAAAAACCAATTGAAAATAATTAAAAACCAGAAAAGAACTTTGGAAATGTAGCTGGAACTTTGCATTGAGAAAAGAAAGAAATTAGCCTCAATTCTCCATTCACTCCAAGTGTATGAAGTGGGTTGCTGCTCGGCTGGGGATGATCGTCTTTATTTCCTGACATTAATTAGAAAAGATTTTAAAAACTACTGTGTGATATATGGATCAGTTTGACATGCATCAGCATAATTGGGAAACTAGAGCTTTTCTGACAATATAGGCTGGTTGTGGTACGTTCAATTCTACCTCCGTCTTCCGTCCCTTGATCTTTGTACAATCAACCACATTACCTGCTTTCATTACTGACTTATGTTTTAGTTCTTGCTTCGTGATAGGTATGCTTACTTATCGTTTAACTCTTTTAAATCTCCCAAGGATTGGGCCAGTGTATCGTGTGCATGAGGGATATTCTTGAATAACATTGGCTGTGTTTGGTAACCGCCACGGCATATTGCTCAGTTAATTGCACGCATCGTTGCAAAAAGGAGATAATTAGAAGCCGGAGTCATCGTCATTGTTCTTTTAGGTATTCGGATTTGAAAACAACTGACCTTTACCTAAACAAGTTAAAGCAACTTGTGCCTCAAATTCCTCGAGTTGTGAACGAATCATTCAGCAAAGTTTATATAGCTTTTCAATTCTGCAATAAATTAGCTTACAATCCAAGTTTGGTATAATTTCATGGTAGAATTGAAAACCTATGTAAGCTTAATATTAAACTGAAAAACTATGTAAGCTTTAAACTAAACTGAAAACCTATGTAAGCTATATATATTACATTAAAAACTGTTTGATCGCCTATTGAAATCATTCGGAGTGGTTGAGTGGACACAAGCTCGGTGCGTTTGTGCACACAAACCGCCCTTGCACACACATGCGCTCTCTCTGTGCCATATGAACCTCCCCCGAGTGCCTTGTTTTGAAGACGCTGGCTGCGCCCTTGCTGAACGGCCACCAAAACTTGGGCGTCCCGGAAATAAATAAATAGAATTGGACTATTTTTAATAAAGTTGACGCTCATAATGTAGTACAATGATGAATTATAAAAATGCCCTAGGTCTTTAACACAGAGTTGGCAGATGAATTGTGGTAGGAAGATCGTTGACGCATGTTTGACAGTATTATCTACCGTTCTCTTTACGCCAGCCCTGCGAATTTTGCCTGAGTAAATTACCGCAATGAGTAGGCAGGAAAGTTATTTATTACTTTTAATGTTAACAAAATAATGTAAAATTCCTTCTCACCGCTCACTAGCTGTCGTGCTACGTAGAATGCTGTTGGTCGCGCAGCGGTTCCCGGAATGTGGAGAGCTACGGAAATAATGGGTCGGTCGATTCGTACATAGATATTTTTGCGTCTTCTTAATTAAGAAGATAAGATGCCACTCCTAGTGATCCATCAACGACGTCAATCGTGGGAGTCACAAACATAATTATTAGAAAGTGAGAATGTGTTGTGTTCGATGGTAGCGACGTGTGTGTAGGCTGGCACACGTGCGTGCTTTTAAGCTATCGAAACTCCTATAGTTCACTTCTACTGTATAAGAGCATTAAAGAACGCAACCTTGCTATTGGTAATTAGAACCGCTCTTGCGCACTCTCGTTGTTCGCTTCTATTCAGGACTAACTTGAACATTGTGGCCAGATTAAAGGCCACTCTGGTAACTCAGTCAAGAACATCAGAACGCGTTGACGTGAATTATTTCTCTTTAAATGCGTCTTTTTTGTACATCTGCATTTGACGGGCATTCAAGAAGTGGAGTTGTTCATAGTCAATGTTGCTCATAGTCAGTTACGAGTTCATGTTAGAGCTCCTAAAGATAGCAGCACCTAGTGCTATTATCAGACGATGTGAACTGATGTCATTTTGTGGGGTGTCGAATCCCATCAAAAAGAGCAATTGGAACAGGACAAGTTGCACTACATCGAAAGAATCAGAAAAATTTAAAAGACTAAAGTCTATTCCATCAGCACAAGCCAACGCCGAGCCTGAAGAAGCTCAACCACGCTTCTATTTTTTACCTTGTTGAAAATAATTGAAGGGAAGTGAATTTTATGTTCAGTCGTTTGACGGTAAAAGTATCTCTGAATTCCTGTTGAGATTTACCAATGTCTGGACTGCTCCATCCCATGGTAAATTAACGATATCTTTGATTAATTTATCGTAAATGGCGTGAAATCTTCGATCACTCAGTTATCACTCAGTCAGTTACCAGCGCTGCGGCTGGTCAGTTACCAGCGCTGCGGCTGGTCAGTTACCAGCACTGCGGCCGGCCAGTTACCAGCGCTGCGGCCGGCCAGTTACCAGCGGTGGCGAGCACAACAGGTGTGGGCGGGAGCGGCAGCGCAGGGCGTCTCTCGCTCACCTGGCCACACATGCCCATACTGGGCCGGCCCCATTGCGCTCTGCCTCCGCCACCTCAGAAAACCTCTACAGCAGCAGCGGCCTTTCTCAACTTTAGTGGTGTCCAGTTTCTCCTTACCTCTTGCGAGATACTCTTCGTGGAAACCTGCCGTATCTAGACTACTGAGTAATGTCCTAATGTTGGCTTGGATAGCCAGCGGGACATGAATTATTGCTACGGTGCCACCTGGCCGAATAGGAGTCGCGCTGTAGTGCCGCTACCGAGCATTTAGCGAACGCAAGATGTCATCCCGTAAATGTAAAATTTAACATTTTAAGATTTAAAAACTTCGATAATTCAAAGCAGCACTTCTATTTTTGTTGTTTTGGTAGCGCAGTATAGCGAACATGGTGTACGTAATTGTCATTCGTAATTAAATGCACGTAATTGTCATTTGTCAATTTGAAGCGTAACTGAAGCTTCCGGTTGTGAGCCTGGCGCGGGTTTCAAACAATTCACTTCGTCGCAATGAGACAATTGACCGAGTGAGTTTTGTGAGTCAACATGGCATGTTACGTTTTTTGTACCCGAAATCCTTAAGTTTGAGCCTCTTTTAGCAAGATTTAGTCATTCATTTACGGTCACCTGAGAGGGCAGTTCTTCGTGCTAAAAGTCTAACAAGAAAATATCAGGATGAACACTTTGCCAAACCGAAGGTAGTATCGTAAAATGTTCATGAGTGTTATGACTTCTCAATATTCCGTACTTGAATGCTCATACTTTGGAGCCGCAATACGTTTTCAGTATCAAGCTTCAAATAAATAATCTTCTCAGTTCCAATGGCCACCTGACAGGATGTGTTCACACTTTGATATAATTTTGAGGATTCATAGGTTTTAATTCCAACGTCAAGATACATAATTCATCTCAAATTTTCAGGATCCATGAAGAATAATAACTCTTGTATGTAACAGATGCTTTATATATACACGTTATAGAATGAAATTCTTGTATAGTAAGTTATATCTCCATTTACAAGGGCTCGTACGATCTACTATGATAGATTTTCCTCGACTCGAAGCTCCTGCACGATGCGTTTTAGGAAATTGATTCCAGTAAATTGAGCTGCGTTCATGAGAGTGCGGTTCAGCAAGAAAGTTGGCGGTATCGAGTCCAAAATTAGAGATGTGATTCATTCATGTCGTGTAGTACGGACACGCAGCGCTATTCGCTCTCATGTCACAAAACCATATCGTTAGACGTCCACCATGTTCGAAAGGCTTTGCAGTGCATATGCCATGGGCACTGTGTGCTGAAAATGGTAAGGTGGTGGTGTATATATATTTTTTTTAATGTCAAGAACGTTCACATCTCTCATACTGCTCGTATTCGTTCAAACATCTTAACTTCATCTTGATTTTACTGACGGTGAGTAAAGTTGCCGCAATCGATCTCACCGATAGCTACTAATTTTGCTGACCAGCATCAATAGGAAATTACTCGATGTATGACATGCCCTGTCTCGAGTTAAAGCCGGGGAACTCCATGCAGAGCAAGGGAATGAAGCATAACTTAGCGGCTTCGCGTGATACGGGCGTGGCCTTGTAATTAGTATATAGCGAGGTCTGCTTTTCTGGGAATCTTGCTGCGATGGAGATTAACGTCCAGCTTGTTAGAAACTTCTACATAGAGCACGCTTATCTTGGGAGTAGCTGAGAACTGAGGAGCACGCGAAGAAAAGAAAGGAGATACACTTGTTCCAGAATTAGAGTGCATAGAAATGTTCATCCAAACTTTATCGGTACATTGACTATTATTAGGCGAATTTTTGACCGGTTTCATGCTTCTGTTCGGTTCTTGAGAAAGATTTGAAAGTTTCCCCAAAACCTGCAACGCTACACGACCCCTGACATGGTTATAAGTGCTACAAGTAAATTACTTTTCCCGGTACAACGAGTAAACTTCATTCCTAAACAAGAGTGACTTATTTGGAAAATTCGGTTGTCGGTTTATTGATCAGTCGGAATTAGGGAGAAATCAGAGCTATTGTCTTCCACATGCATATTGTGTCTGCATGATCATTTTGTACAGTTAGTCTCTATATAGATATCAAAATGTTAGCTCCTCATTGACTATACAAAGGTTTCTATTAAAAAAATGAGCAAAATGATTGCGCAGAAATTTGAACTACATAACGAATGACCTGTGTTCACTGCAGTATTTCTTGATCTCGGGCTGTAGAACAGCATTTATTTGCATGCTTGTTAAAAATATCTAATGCGTTATCAACAGCGTTTAGTTTTGTGTCTGCAAAAATGTTTTGTCGACTTTCGTGTCCTACAGAAAAGCCAATGTCACTAATATGGCAAGGGCAGACTTGCTTCAAGTCCTTGAAAGGAGGCAATTTTTTCTTGTCCGTGAAAAGCATCAAATCTTTAATTTTTATTATACATTGACCATACAATGATAGTTTGCGCTTGTCGTTCCTACCCATTTTACTTTACTGTTGTCTTATGTGAAGCATGACTTCACGTAGTAACATGTTATTCTTTCATCAGGCTAAACTTTGAAATTCTTTGCTGCTATGAGGCTACGTTCAGAAAGAAAGAAAAGAAAAACATTTATTTCCAATAAAGTACAAACATGAACTGTCGATGCATTGGTTTTTAAAACACCTTAACCTAAAAGCATCCTTAATTGATAATAACACATTGGTATTGGGATACCCGTGTAAAATGTTGAATCAAAAAATGATTGACAGAAAAGCACATCAAAATGAGTTCCTTACCTCTGCCTAATCTGATTTTGACAGTGCATTTGAATATAAGTTACTAAGAGAACACAATCCTCGTAACGCTTAGTTGAAAAATGTATTCGTTTGTGCGCATTTAAATCCCCTCAGGGGGATACAACTCTTGTATCTATGGGAATTAGCGCTCCCAGGGGGACTATGTGAGGGCCCGAGCTAAGGGTTAGGTATGGCCATCTTTTTGTTGAAATAAAATAGTTTTTTTTTCTGTTACGGACCATCTTTTTTCGGTTCACTGCTGTCCTGTTTTTCAGCTCCTACTACTTTCTTCTTCAACTTTTTCTTGTTTCATGAACTTCTTTCTTTGCTTACTGTTTCTGTGCACCTTGTGCATAGATTCCGCGTTCCCTCAACTCCATACTAAATGGTGCCTTCCTCCTTCCTCTCTTAGAACATCTTTGTCGTGGTTAAGGGAAGCTAAAACTTTCTTATATAATAATAATAATAATGTGCGCATTTAAATTGAAATAAGAGCAAAAGTCGCATTTAAATACATTAACACAGAGACCCTTAATTGCTATTCATACATGGTTATCGTAATACCCATGTTAATTAAGTGCTGAGACAAATGAATTGCTGTATGTTGAGACAAATGAATTGCTATTCATACATAGTTATCGTAATACACATGAAAATTGTCGAAAATATGATTCGGAGAAAAGCACGAAAAAATGAGTTCCTCTTTGTCGCGGTAGTCGGATTCTGGTAATGCATTTAANACATAGGAACTAGTGGTACGAGTGTGAGGGATTAATGTTAGAAGGAAAATGAGCAAATTGGATTTATTTTGCGTCTATAACTATGAGGTAGGTAGTCGGGATTAGAGACAGTTTTTCAGGCTACCCGTTTTTATGTACAAACTTTTGGCATTGAAGATAAATTTAAGAAATCCCGCTGACGAATTCGGCTTGTGAGTCACGCTTGTGGAATGCGATTCCCTCGTGTAAGGGTCTGCAAAGTCTGGCCGATTTTCTTAATGGAACTTGGCCATCTTAGTACAACAGCAGAGAGACGAGACGTTACATCGGCCTTCTTGCTGCCAAAATCTTCATTTTAGGATTTTTGCTGCAGCTTCATACTTAGTTGATTGGTTGCCAGGGACTCCAGCAATTGTGCAGGAAGAGTAGAAGTAAAGAAATAAATTTTTGTGGTGTCATAACCGAGCTATTCCACACAAGAGCTTTTTTGCTGACCACATGCTTGCTCATAAATATCACGTCAACTAAAATTGTGATCAATGCATTTTTAAAAAAATGATCTCGCTGATTATAAGAAGACGTAACTTCACTGTAATGACTTTTAATAATAATGACTGTAACTTTAAAGATTTACAAACATTCGCATGCTTTGAACAAAGAAGTAGGAGATTTGCTCTGAATCAACCAACTTCAATCTCTTCCCCCTTTTTGAGTTTCAAGGGAAACCTCAACGAATCTTGAGTAGTGATCCAGGCTATGATCAGCATCAGATTCAAACATAGCGTGTGAGACTAGAAGTTCTAACCCCAAACTTCAAACAATGTTCATGTGAGTAGGGCTTATATTTTTTTATATCCCTCACTGAATTTTACTCGCGCACATGAACCCTCGCGCTGCTAATCTTATCAACAGTGGGCTAGCGGTGGTTAACATGTGAAGCTGCCATCAATCCTCGATGTATAGATCATCTTGTGCGAACCTCAACTTGTGCGTATTAAAATTTGTCTCACTTATTCATTACTTGACTCACGCGTCCTGAATAAGACTTGAATAACTGGGTGTATTTTTTATATACATTAATAAAGCCTAGCAATAGAGACGATGTGTTTTAACTCGAGGACCGACGGTGTTGTTCAAAACAGTCGAACAAAGTGGCAGCATAAATATTGAGGTTACCAAAGAGGTTGTTCGGGTTTAACAGAAACTTCAAGATCGACCGATGGAAAAGAATTAGCATCTGCTTCAGTCACAGCATTCTAAGGAGCACTAAATGCTTCATTGACTATTTAATGACGATAGCAGGAGTCCTCTATTTCGTTACACAAGTGGCATCAGTTAGGTGTTCATTCTGCTTTTCTCCCTTTGAAACTACGAGTGAAGCTAAAAAGTCACACCATTAATCACAAAGTTTCAACATGCTGAAATTCAAACAATATTTCATTGAATACTAAATATAAGTGTTGAACAAATTTTTACATCTAATAGCTTTTAAAAAGTTGCACGCGAAATTTTAAAGCATGAGAATAATTTTTAGGACCCTACTACGTTCTTTTAAATATAAATTAAAATATATATGTAAGAACTGCTTCTAACTGTTACTTTAGTTCTTAAATTAATATATATATAAAAATTAAGGCGGAGACCAATTGCTGTAGATCCCCTTCATCCGTGCTTGAAATTTTTGCCTTTGAGTTTATATTTTTAATGAAATTGAGAAGTTGACTGACTTGTGATGAGTTTTTTTCCATTATTGTGGCCCATTTACCTTCCTACGCCTCGCGTTCCGCTGCACGATAGAGCGCCACCTCGACCAGGTGCGCTATTAACATCTTATAATTTTATAATGATATCCTGAATATCCCAGCTGATAACTGGAGTGCCAGCGTGCGGCACTCCATCATGAATTTATTTAAGGGACGCTGCTGCACTAGCTATACGTTTAAGCAAGCCATAACGGTTTCAGAAGTTCCACTTCACAAAGTAGAGGTTAAGAGATTAGTTTGTGAGCTATTTAATCTCGCATGATAGAAATGTATACGATGCGCCACGAGGCGACTACACACTGTAGTTCAAGCGCTTGAGCCATCAAATTTTCATGCTTGTTTTAATTCAAAATATCCCAGTCGCAATCACCTACGTCATTTCATCAACATATTTATTTAAAATGATATTCTTGTTTCTTACAGTTTCAACTGAAAATATCCCTGTCGCTATCTGGGAGTATCACCCTACGTCATTCCATCAATGTATTTATTTAAAATGATATTTCTCCTTGACAGGCTCGCATCAGAAGACGAAGAGGACGTGAGTGACCGCGCACCTGGTGAGTACCTCCATCTTCTTTTTTTCTTTTACTGTTTATTACTGTGCTGGTTTGAGGCTTCCCAGCCTCAACAGAGGCGATCTCAAGAGAGAAGAAAAGGTGCCAATATAATATATAGACTGTAAAAAACGGGAACTCTATGCACAAGGTTTCCCCAAGTGAGGTCTCGCAATACGTGAGGTCCCGAGCTAGCGGTTAGGTGGCTTTCCTTTTGTTGAAGTAGAATAGTTTTTTTTCTTACGGACCATCTTTTCCCGGTTCACTGCTGTCCTGGTTTTCAGCAGCTATTATTGTTTTCTTCAACTTTTATCTTGTTTCAAAAACTTTTTTCCAATTTACTGTTTATGCACAGAGTGTTGGGCACACCTTCATTAAACAATAGCTTCCCCAATCGCTTAATTCCAAACTCAAAGATGCTTTCCTACGTCCTCTCGTAGGAAGACTTTCGTAGTAGTTAGGCAAACTTTACTAAAATTATAAACTAATTTGCTCCTATCCTAAGCATAATATAAAAATGATGCGCCTCTTATTTTTGTTAGTTATTATTATAAATGAAAATTAATATTTTTAATCCAATTAAACTGATGTAATCGCTGTAAACCACGCTGTGTTGGCTGCGTAAACCACGCTGTGTTGGCTGCGTAAACCACGCTGTGTTGGCTGTGTAAACCACGCTGTGTTGGCTGTGTAAACCACGCTGTGTTGGCTGTGTAAACCACGCTGTGTTGGCTGTGTAAACCACGCTGTGTTGGCTGTGTAAACCACGCTGTGTTGGCTGTGTAAACCACGCTGGTGTACCAATTTGACATTCAGTTCGTCGCAACTGAAAGTGAGAGCAGCTTAGTGTTGTCCTAAAAGCTGGTCTTCATTTCAAAGCAATTAATTTTCCACGAAAGTGGAAAGTCCTTCATATTAGAACAATTAATTACTTCTTCAAGGAAAGTCTGAGTTCTTTATTTCGGAACAATAAGTGAATTCATTCTTCACAGGAAGTATGAGATTCTCATTACATAACAAGCAATTAGTTCTCTTCGGAAAGTCATAGTTTTCCATTTTAAAATAAGTAATTTTGCCCAGAAAGTCGGAGATGAACTCCATAATCCCAAGCTCACTTAGCAGGCACCATAGCGCGCTGCCGCCAGTTTTTGTGGCGCGTACGCAACAAAAGGTCGGGCGCACGCGCACTGGCGCACACCCGTCGTTGTTGGCTGCCCTTATATGGAGAGCTTCATGTCTGTTTTTAAGGTGCTCCTTCCAATGCCTTGTAAAGCAAGTAGGCCTATGACGACCGCTTAAAACACAACACATGCCCATCTGCTGAAAAAAAGAAATTCTCGCTCTCCAGGCGCTCAGTATTTCAGCGTCTGCCCCTTTATAATGAAGTGAGGCTAATCCCGTTTTTGTGGATGTTCTCAACCTTTTTAAATTGAGCTTCCTCATCAATATCGATGAAAGTGAGCGGACCTCAATTGCAATGCGGTTCAACAGTCATTTGGCGACGAAAGGGCTCATTTTTGTAACTCTTGTGGAGCCGTACTACTTTTATTTATTATATATTAAATTTCATAATTTTTATTTTTCATATAAGTTTAGCGTGCCAGGTTTTGCAAAGTGTAAAACGAAAACGAGGTGTGACGAAGCGAAATACGGATCTAGAAAACCATGCAGGGGCGGTAAATGACGCCGAGAGCTCAAATTTTATTCGAAGACAGTTCGAGCTGTAAGATTTTGACGAGAAAAATAGGACCTAGCATTGCCATGTGGAGTTGAAAGAACTTAGGCACTAGCTGAACAGCTAAAACGATGTGAATTGTTTGAAAACTTGATATATAAGGCTTCCACATATGTTAACGATCCGTTACCTGAGTTTATTATTATTATTATTATTTTTTATAAACGTTAGCATTGAGTGCGGCGTGTGGTGGCTGCCGTAGCACAACTGAGCCAATGATTTCGTTCCATGGCGCAGGTTCCATGTTGTACAAATTCTTAAGTTGAGACATATGTAACTTTTCTGTAGAGCTAGCTGCTGTTTCCCCTGCACATGACGCTCAGATTCATGTACCGATTAACATTGTTTTGCCGGGAAAATACAAAATGAGTTTTTATGTACTGAGGAAAAATCATTTGCGAGCTGTTTTTCGAAGTATATTGAAGTCTGATGCTTTTTAAATCTTTGAGATCGTCTTAAGAACGGGGTATAATATGTTCGATTTAAAACCAAGCAAACACTAAACTCCTGTAAGAATAATTGAGTTAGAGCTATCATACACATCTAATGTAGTAAATATCCAGTAAAATAATACATCACATTTATGTAACAAACACCTAACACGTCCGAGCGTGAAGACACCACATGTAATGTAGTCTCACAATACGCTGCGCTGCGCCGACGCTGTCGAGTCGGTTTATATGGACCGGAGTGTGGGCGTGACCGACCAGCGGGTTGTGTACTCAAGGCGATTTTTCGACCTCTTTCCTATTGGGAGAATGGGTTTGGGGTTCTCCCTCGTGCATGGCTCAATATTTTGATGTTTTGTGGATGTGTTTGTTCCCAGCTCCAGAAATTTTTATGGCGGTGATTTCAAATACGTTGGAGGAAAGATGACGTAGATTTGAAGAAGGATATTACTATTTTTCGCAGCAGCAGTTTTGTAGGTGATGCAGTTTTCATCACAGATTATAGTAGCTTCACTAAGATGCAGTACAGAAATAAACAGGCTTTCGGGAAAGAATTATAATGCATGGCAGAAAACAAAACATGTTCAGTCTCTCGTAAGTGGTACTGAAATGCGCTCTCAAGCACTGTGTGTCATTCTAGTGGTCTGTGACGAAGCTTCCTCCCTCTCAGTAATGTATAGCGCCAGCTATGCGGACTGGTGATACGGAAGAAAATGCTGATATTTTTAAATTCCGATCAATTCTGATTCACATCATCTAGGTGATTGGTTTTCATAAGACATTATATAACAAGCGCCAGGACGCAATGTCTTATAACAAGCACCCTCAGTCGAGCCGGTACCCATTTCGGACACGTGGGTAAAGTGGGAAATTATGGCTAAGTTCTCTCTTTTTCTCGACGAAAATATTCTCCAGGCTGACGTTGCCGGGAATCGAAATGGCGATCTTCCTTACGAGAGGAACACTCTCTCGACCACTGGGTCACATTGACCACAGGTTATAGTCAAACTGATGTCCAGTGATAAGATTCATGTAAGTTCAAAGTGGGAGCTTTTCAACTTTTGCTAAATTAGGCGCAAACGGCATACTTAATATATAACAAATTGGAAATAAAGAAATTTATAGCAGCTTCTCATATGTAAATCGGGGCAAAAATTGATGCGCAAATTTCCTAAAAGGTAGAGAAGGAGCTTTAATATCCCATTGCAAGTGCCCGTTGCATTCTACCATCTCTCAAAATCAATGTTAAAATCAAGTAGCACGGTTACCAAGACAGCATTCTCCTTCGCGATGCAATGGCGAAAAAGGTAAATGAAAGTAATACTTTGCAAGGGAAAGTCGCTGGTTTAGTTCCCTAATTGAAGCAAAACATTTATCTGAGCGAGTATTTTCTCTGGAGATAATTAAAAACGGAGCCGACGGGTTGAAGCAATTATAGGGGAAACCATTCCACTTAATTAGAATGAGCTTTCATTCTTCCTAATAAGTAGCATCCTATTCTAATTGTGATATCAATCGTAAATAAAGAAATAAACAAATAAAGATCTACTAAAAGTCTCTTGGACTATAATCTGTGAGTGACCCAGTGATTTAGTAGTCCTGGAACCCAGGAGTCGAGGGATGAAGGGAAGGTGCCATGCCTCCATCACGGCACGCGAACCAAAAAAAACCGACTGCCGCTGCCAGGCCTGTTCCCCGAACCCACTGGCGGCCCGCTGGCCTCTTCCATGTGCAAGCGGAAAATTTCCCAGCCGCAATCATGACGCATTTCTAGGACCGATAATTGTCCTGCTCCTAAACTCACGCATTTCCATAGCGAAAAATGGCTCTGCATCAACAATGACGCATTTCTGTAATTCTTAGTGCGTTCACATCTAAAGCTTGAGAAACATCTCCCTTTTTTCTCTGGTTGCTACTTCCGGCCTAAGCGAAATCTTGCATTAGATGGACAATGCAAATGCAACACCGTAACCACTGGCAGTAACTCACTCCGGAATAAAAGCGCCTCCATTCTGTCTACTGGAGTCGCTGACGAATCATTATCGACGTGTGTTTCTGACTTTCTGGTCTTCACTGGTGAGAAGCCGCAGCTTTTAGAAATCGGAATTTTTTTAACAGGGAAATCGTGTAGCTACATGTTTCTCTTTGTGTGAGTATTTTAGCGAGTATATTTAATGAAAATTGAACCTATTGTTTTTTTTGCATGTATATATTTCAAATTGGGCATTTTTACGCCTGAAAACATGGGTGAAATCAGCGCTCGTAGCCGATCTTTACATACTCCTCATAATGGAACGGGTGTAGTAAGAGGTAGCTGATGAGCATCGCCCACGGCATCAGGCACTTTTTGTTTGATAGGTTTGCCTCTGCAGTCATCGTTAGTGTAGCTCATTTGGCTATCACTTCTATGACCTTCCTCAAACGCTTCTCTTCCTCTCATGGCATCTCATAACTTTTTTGATCGTTAGATTGAACTTAATCTCCTCGAATTGCTTCTACGTAGTTTATTGTTCTATTAATTGCTCTTTATATTGTCCATGTTCCGAGTTTTACGAGCTTGGTTTTTCAAGCATAAGCGGCAGATGCAATTCATTCCTAATGAACTATCAAAAAGGCTTAGTCTCAAGGAGAATTAAAATTCTCACCAAAAAATATGAAAATCTACGAGAGTCTTAGATATTGTGTAATTTGAATGTTAAGAACACGACTACATCACCATGAAGATGAATGCGAGGCTGTAAGCTATATACCCTAGGAATAGCTCGTGGAAGCTTTTCTTGAATTCTTGAAATCTGTTTGTAGTCACCGCGAGCTAGTGCTTAAAAAGGCTCGCCTGTCGTCAGAAAAGCAGAGGTTCGAGATTCCGCATTGTTTCTCCCTGTTAGGAAGACTAATAAGTTGTCGCGTTTCCCTCTATTTCACCCCCCCCCCCCCCCCCCGGTGTGCGGAGTGAGTAACCTGAAGTAACTTTGATCACGTCCTGGTACTTATTATGCAGCATTTGAAGCCCAAAACGTATCATACGACATGTGCCAACTTCAATGGAATGATTTTATTTTGTTCTGCATCGAGCTGATAGTTCAAGTAATACCTCATGACCTTTAGATCGATATAGTTAACTTGCAACTCTGGGCGAGTGAAGTTACTGATATGTTAATCAAAAATGGAACTGTGTTATTTGAGATAGTAATATCTTCTTACTCAGGTAAAAAATGTTTTTCTCATTGAATACACTGCCATTATCTAACGAAAAACTGAATTCAATTTCAAATGTTAAATTTTTCAGTTTGTCAGCTTTTTTCGAAGCCCATTAATTAAAGACTGTGTCTAAAATGGGCTTCCCTTCGACCTCGCTATAGTTGTAGGGTCGTCTAGGAGCCCCGATCAAGATATTCTCTGCTCAAAGGAATGATTTCTCTGTAGCTTTCACTTCAAAAAAGGACGTGGTTGCCTAAGCTCTGTACGCGAAAAAGTTTGAACATGTCACCCGGTGGGGCATTCGTAATCTACGTGCGTAAGGGCAAGTCTTATCAAACCAGTTTCTATTCGCACTCGCTTCAGAAGTCTGTTGATCAGAGCCCTAAATGGTTCGCAAGACGTCGCTGAGCGGGTTGTATTGATCATAAGCGGACAGCACCTGAGCTATCCGAGGCTTTTAAAGGGTATGAGACAAAAGCCTCGCGGCACAACGCGCTCTCTCACACTACCTAGCCTATTTAGGCGATCTTTTCGCATTCCCTCTGTACTCGTCGCTGGGTGGAACGAAAGTGTCTACTTTAGCAGTTTGTCTCCTGGTAGTTGCTGCTTTTCATTTAACTCGGTTTGTTCTTTGTTACTACTGGAATGCAGTAGGTGATTTTTAATTGTACAGTTTTTCATGTGTTGGATTAGTTTGCTTGCTTCTTAGCATGTTTTACGACGGTTGGGGATACGCAAATTGATTTACAGTTGAACCAACCCCATTTTCACCTTGACTAGCCATTGCGACTTTTATCTCTTAGCTCATACGACAGCAGTAACTTTGCTCTAACATAATAGTAATTAATGTTCTTACCTTCATTAATGGCCCAGTGGCTAATTTAAAAGTTAAAACTGTTTAAACTGTTTCTAATATGTCGTATTATCAGACTAATTTCTTCTGTTCACTTCACGTCCATAACTGATGAGTGTTCGATGAGTGCACGGTACTTGGTCGAGCAACCAACTTATGGCTCAGTCCGCTGAGAATTCTGAGCGTTTCATCGCTGGTGAGCATCAAATCAATGGTGGTGCGGCGAAATTCTAGTATGGTGAATATCGCCTGCAACGATGCGAAATTTAGCGAGGGTTGAAAGGAAAGGAAATTTAGCAGCCTTGATATAAGTAACCAGCTATTGTCCAATTGCGGTACACTTCTGAGTCTATGAATAATAAACGGCATCTTTGAAGGCATATTTTTCGATTTTGTTATCGCCTTTGAAAGTAATTAACGGTTTATAAAAAAGTGATCCCTCAATGGAATGATTTTCCTATGGATAGGAAACACAATTTGCTATGAGGAGTGTTCTTGAAACCACTGGCGAGTTAGTTGTGCGTTCAATACTAAGTTTTTAACACGTTTACCGCGTTTACGCGGGTGTTAAAGGGTTGATTTGGTTAGGTTGGGAATAGCAGAGGAGGGAAATTGACTTAACTACTCAAATACATTTTTATCCTTCCTAAGAAATATGAAAACTAAATTGCACGATAACATTTCACCTCGTATGATTTCATTTTTTGAAAAGGCGGTAAAAAAAAGGCAATGTCATTCGTTTGTACCGGTACGTGAATCAGTAATTTACCTATTTGTACACATATGGCCCAGTGCGCGGGAAAAGTATTAAACCTCGGGCTTAAACCAACATTTTTTAACCTATTTTCCTGGTAAAACTGGAGCTCCACATTTTTTTCGCATTCCGCCCCAAGCTCGAGCATAAATCTAGACATTGAACTTAGTTGATATTTTCATAGACCCTGAAATGACCCGATGCTTCAATAAAGAATTTTTGATTTACATGAGCCGTGCTAGGCCTCAAGGCTCGGCGCTCCCATTCTTCAGTTCGATAATGACTGCAAAAACTGCGCGAGATCCCAACGAGAGCGCGCTCGTCCTCCCACGCACGCCCAGCGTATCCTGCTCGCCCCCTTTCCTCAAAGTTTCACTTGAAATATCCCACGTAGTCCATCTGTTGAGCTTGTGTCATCAGGTCGTCTATGGAAATGTTCGACGGCGGTATGATGCGATGTGGATTTGGTCTCTCTCTCCCCCATAGGTTAACAAGTTCATAGACCACAGCGCATTGTAATAAAGGAATGATCATTGAAGATAGGTGGAAACGTTTGTCGTTGTCTCAGGCGTTGCCAATTTATCATTTGTGTTCTCAACGTACATGATGTTCTCTAGTTACTGAGAATATCTATGTACCAACTTTCAATTGCAGCGACCTTGCAAATGAATTTTTTTCAGTGACCTTAGCCTGCGTGACTTGAACAAACATCCGAGCACTCTTCCATCAAAAAGACAAGTCAATCCGCAGACGTAGGCAATTAATTTCGCTGGATTCTACTACAACGGAGAAAGGATCGAATGAAAGCATAGTGAAAAGATAACGGTTAAATTTTAGCCAGCAGCGCAAAAAAAGTCCTGGTTTGCGTAAATCCACCGAAATCAAGTTGAACGCTGATTAAGACAAAGAAGTTTCGTTTCATGAAAAAAAATTGGTTCGCTCTCTCCGCCCACTCTCTTCTCCACCTAGCGGCTCTCAAATGTAGATTGAAGTCGACTCTTTCATTAATTAGTAGCGCTCTGTGAGTCGTGGTACGGCTTGATGTTTTTCACACAGTTCACTGGATCACGCGGGATTCCCTAACTGCGTCTGCCTGAACTCTGTGTGGTGTCAGTCTCTCCATACCTCCTTAAATAACTTGCCCAAGTGGGCGTTGTGTCCAATAAGGTTCACTTGCTCTCGCATTTATCTTCATGGTCAAAAGAATTAGAAGAATATCGCAATAACCGCTGCTTGCCTGCATGCTTATCAACTACGTTAATCTTCCCTTATTTCATCTTTGTCGGCGACGAATTTGTACGATCACTTTTGAGACAAGCGGTTAGTTCGAAGCAGGTTTCTTCGAACGTTCGAATTGCTGAAGTTCGAGCTAATTATTCGTGAATATTTATCCATCGAAACCTTGAGAATAAACAGTTTCGTATCCCTAGATGGTTCAAAGCTTCAAACATTTCTATTCGGCTATGCTTACGGTTGTGCAGAATTTACCATGACCATGGGATGGGCCGATATTGTGTACATTTGACTACCGTGATCCAAGATGCCGTGAAAGTGGCCCGAACCCACCAAAATAAAGGGAACATCCCCTTTACTCATCTTAACTATAATTCCACCCGATTTCAACAAATTAAAGCACATTGGAATGCACTATACTCATGAATTAAGAATGCTGGTCGGTGCTTTTTATTTTGAACTCGCTGTTGAATTTCCAAATGCTCTAATGAGTGAACTAGCACAAGGTCCGGTTTCGAACAACGTGCTTCCTTCACTTCTAAAGAACTAATTCTTATTGAATTCCCCGCTTCAGAGGAACGACTCAGGACGTGTTGCCTACAGCACTATCTCAGTGAGTTATTAGATATATTTTGAAGCTCGCTGCGTGTATCCCCCTCGGGTTCCATCAATCAAGACCAATCTGGGCTGGAGTCGCGATAGCTCGCCTAGGTCTCGATGCGCTCATGCAGACCCGCCTCTGTCGCGCCTGGACCGGCACTCCTCCCGTGTGCATCTCCACCCCTTCCATGGCACTCCACCTCCGCTCATCCTCCAGCCTGGAATAATCCTTCCACTTCTTTACAAGTCCTTCCACAGGCCTTCCATATTGAAGTCCTCCGGCTTCAGAATTATTAGGTTCCGAAATCTACCGACTTCAAAGTCGTTCTACTTCTCTCAAAGTCTTTCCGCTTCCTCCCAAGTCCTTCCAAATCCCTCCAAGTCCTTCCACCTCCCTCCAAGTCCTTCCACCTCTGACGCCTTTTATCACAAAATTCCTTCACATACGAATCCTTCCACAAATCAAATCCTTCACAACGCATCTCGCACAAACCTTTTACCGGTCACATCACAGTACGTTCCTCACACCACATCACGTTCTACGCAGAATCACATAGTGCCTCACATCACGCTCTTCACATCACCATCCTGGTGCACTACACACATCATCCTCAAATCCATTGCACTCCCAAATATCACTCTCCCTTCAGCTCGTGAATGATCGCAATAACTCTTTCCGTTATGTCACAGCTTCGATGCCTCTTTCAGTGCGTAGGATAGGCATTATGTTTAGGGTAGTCGGGTATGTCTTTGCTGCAATGCTTTTTGGACTAGCGCATCGAGGGGAGATTTTATTAGGTTATCTCAGCAGTAGATAGGTTTTCAGAACTCGTCTTGCGTGCCCACTTTACTTCTTTCAATTTTCATGTCTCCTATTCTACCTTCTCTTTTTCTTTTCTTCATCGTCCGTCCAAACTTCCTCTTTCTATGTGCATGGTATCATGTGTGTGAAACACACTACGTGCGTAGATTCTACGTTTTTCTTGGTCTATACTGAATGGTCCCTTCCTTTTCCTCTGTGAAAACCTCTTATCTTACTATAGCTGTTTCGATGCGTCATCCCTACTCCCTTCACTAGCGAAATCATTCCTGCATAAACTTCATACATAAACATAGGTCACAAACTCAAGACAGATTCAAGCAAAAAAACATGACGGTTTTTTAGTATGCCAGTCGCTCGCATCAAGTATGTACGCGCGCGTATCATTTTGCTTTCGTCCCGCCGGTGCTTGCATTTCATCCTCTACAACGCACGCCACTCACTGCACACGTCAGTCAACTGCACAGTATTGCGATGGTATAGTCAATGTATTCCTTCGCTGGCATGCATCTGTCCGTCCCGTAGCCCATTCCTTCCTACACCCATTACTGCACACGCCCATTCCTCTACACACGCCCATTTCTCTACACGCGCCCATTCCTCTACACACGCCCATTCCTCTACATGCGTCTAGCAGTATTTTTTCCACTTTTACAGCTAGGAATCTTTTTCGCCTTAACCTTTTTCCACAAATTTAGAGGAAACTAACCAACTGTGCATATTCTTGTTTTTCGTTCAGTTTTCTGCTAAAAATTGACTGTCTTTTATGACTCCTAGTATGATATGTATACCAACTATTGATCTGTGTGTTAAGACATTTTTAAACTCAGTCTTGGAATACATAATATATTCCAACTCTGTTGGAAATAAACTATCCTTCTTTTTTTTCCTTTGTTACCGCCGCAGCTCTTTGTGATATTTTTATTAATCGCGCCGTCAAAAAAAGAAGACAGCAAAATTTGTGTCCCTTTAAGTGTCATTTAAACGACACGAGACTTGAATCATTTGCATATTTTGGTTAATGTATAGCAGCACTAGTTGCAGTTTTCGCTGGAATAACTGAACGTGTGTTATGATACAGGAACCACTTTTCCCCAATTTCCCATGGGGTATCGAAGCAAATACATTTTAATGAATCACAGGTAGCTGATGAAAAGAATCGAAACGAATACATTTTCACAAACCACGTGATTTTAGATGAGAATCACCATCTTATGCGACCCAAGTCATCACTACCTCCACCTCTTGCTCTCAGCACGTGCCGGTCTGACTCACTTCGATGCCATCTGAGCTCGGCCATTCATTCTGTTCGGCTCTCTTCTTACACACTTTTGTTTTCTTTCCTTCTCATTTCAAAGCCCAGGTCATTGTAGACGTCCTCATTTTGTTGAAGTTGAACTTAGACCCTGAACATTAGTAGTGCGTAAAGCATTCTAATTAGTCACTCAAAATTTTAAGGGTTCTTCTGAAACTGTAAATGCTTTTTTCTTGGAATTTGTGCGTGTCTGGTGGTATCCTATAACTATCAATAACGCAACTCGGAGATATGAAATATCTGAACCATCACTCAGCCTTTTTCAATTATTCTATAGAGGAATACCGGATTGTTTGTCAAGTTTGCAGAATCTCTGGCGGGCTATTCTTGGCAAATGGTAGAACTCAATTAATGCGAACAGAGCTGCACGGATGTTCGTAGCTTAACAAAAAACAAGATTAATGAAAAACAAGCTGACTCATGCAGGTCGTTCACGTCAGAAGGTGCAAAATGTCGTATTCTTGAACGAAGCTAATTTATTTTTACCTAGTACTGTCATGTCCATTATATAATGGGCAAGATATTCATTTCTAGAATTTAATTCTTTCGGTAAATGAAGTATTAGCTCACGGTTCGAAGCGCATATTTATAGCAGGAACTTCCTAGAGGAGCGGAAGAGTTTACGAGATCAGAAAAAATGTAGGGGTTTGTGTATTTAATCTCTTTTCAACATGATCAGCACCTCGTCTGTACATTTTTTTCATGTTTACTTATTCTTAAAGATAAGCTCATGAGCACAAAAAAGGCTAGGATGAACCATTGACGCAGGATGCAAGTAGGTGCGGCAAATTGCAAGCAACTCGTGTCAAAAGAGTACAGACAGGCAGAAACTTACAACACCCGCTGTGCTGCCGGCAATACTGGCCGAGGTGCCTAATGCGACGCAGAACCACAGCTACACACAACTGACGATACGGTCTGTCTTGGCAGCCCCACACAGCGCGTCTCCGCATAAAGAACACGGTACATGAGCATGCATGCGATGTGTTGGCTGTGGTAAGCGGTGGGTTCGGACAAGTTGTGATCTATTAGAGCGTGAAATGAATAAAATTTGTACCATTAAAAAAGAGCACGATGCGTCAGCAGCATGAGTGAAGAAAAGCCCGTCCTAAGTGGCACAATATTCTCGCGTTGGGGTAAAAAACGTGTAAAATACATGATAAGACGAATTTATGGGTATCAAGTATTGCTTAAAGTGGCCAGTAGTTGGAAAATGAACTCAGTTGATTTGAATAATAAATAGAGCGCATTATTTAAATGAATACGTGTTATTAAAGTGAATGGCGTGTGTTATTGAAATGTATGGAGTGTGTTATTGAAATGTATGGAGTGTGTTATTGAAATGTATGGAGTGTGTTATTGAAATGTATGGAGTGTGTTATTGAAATGTATGGAGTGTGTTATTGAAATGTATGGAGTGTGTGCTATACTTTCGCAGATATAGCACCTATGAGGAGTAGGTAATTTCGCAATACCAGAGCTCATTATGATAAAGTTCTGAAAAATAACGATTTCTCCAGAAAGAAGGAAATTTGGCCGGAAATAAAGTGATACACTTCAGGAATGCGTTGAAACGCTTCAGTATTACAACGTTTTGTTGATGAATTTGTGCGTCATAAACTAAATGTGTTACGAAGATCGCATGGTCTAGACTTCAAGGGAAAAATACAAAAAGCTGGGAAAGCGCATTCAAGCACGAATTGTTGTAGGCGTGCGTTTACGGGTCTTCAGTTGAAGTTCAATAACTGAACACAATGATATGGTTTGCGTTACAGAATGTGCGAGCAGGTATCCGGCTTTAGGAAATATTGTACTGAGCTTTGAAAAAGAAACAGCGAGTCTGATTGACCTTGTCTTTTGGTCTGGAGAAACATGGTTTGTAGCCTCTCTGCTTGTCCGATGACCAGAATGCCATTTCAGTATATGGATGCTGACATTTTGCAAATTTGATGATGTTTATTTCATAATTCGTTTGGAGTCCCTCTCTAGGTAATTTAAATTCCATTATAGGAGTTTTAACATGAGTACGACCTCACAATAAAAACGCTATCACGCACCTTATATCTACGAAAAGTTTCTTGGCAGGCTCGAATATTCGATCGTCGAGACATCCTTGAGAAGGTAATACACCATCCCATGTGAACCTCAACTTATAACGGCAAAATTAAGCCTTACTTATTTCGAACTTGAATCAAACACCGTATAATCTGAAAAATTTAGTTTGGTCAATAGTCATTCAAATAAATTAAGTTCACACAATATGATATTCTCTGGCGAATAGAGTACTTCAAAACAACCCATGTACTCACCGTCCACCACGGCCCTAGCTGCCGCGTCTCTACTTCCAAAGAGCCCATGTACTCACCGTCCACCACGGCCCCTGCTGCGTGTCTCTACTTCCAAAGAGCCCACGTACTCACCGTCCACCACGGCTTCTGCTGCCGGTCTCTACTTCCAAAGAGCCCATGTACTCACCGTCCACCACGGCCCCTGCTGCAGGTCTCTACTTCCAAAGAGCCCATGTACTCACCGTCCACCACGGCCCCTGCTGCGGGTCTCTACATCCAAAGAGCCCATGTACTCACCGTCCACCACGGCCCCTGCTGCCGGTCTTTGGCTCCTCGTGCTGCGGCTGCTCCGCCTCTGGGTTGTGGAGGCTGGCCATGCTCTCGTTGGAGTCGAGCATCTCTCGCACGCTGCCCTGCAGGGACTCCTTCTCCTGCGCCGCCGGCCCCCGGCACCGCGACCACGAGCTGCGCTGCGGCGCAGACCGCCTCTCCCACCCTGACCTGTTCGCACCCAAATCACTGGTTATTGATGTGCTCAACTCAACGGTCCTGTTGGTGGCCTAAATTTAGAATTCATGAGTTGCAAGTAGGAGATTGGCGATTTAAATTTGAGTTTCTAGTCAGACATTGGTTCTTTTAATTGTTTCAATTGAGAAATGGACGTTTTGAGTTGACAGATTTCAAGTTAAAAATCAGCGTTTCTGAATAACGTGTTTCAAGTTTTGAATGAGCGTTTTTAATGAGCAAGGTTCAAGTTGAAAAGCTACGTTTCTTAGTTAATCAGTCTCAAGTCGAAGATCAGCGAGTCCATTTAGTGAGTTTGAAGTAAGAAATTAGCGTTTCTGGTTAATACATTTCAAGTCACAAATCTATGTCTTTACTCAACTGGTATTGTTAGACAACGAACGTTCTTTCATGATTAGTATTGGTCTAAAATCAACGTTCATATTTAACTTGTGTTAAGCTATGAATTAAACGTCGATAATTAACTAGTTGTGAAGTCTGAAGTCAACGTCTTTAATTAGCTTATGTTGACATCGGAAATCAATGTTCTTAATTAACTTATTTCAACCACTAATCAGTGTTCTCAATTTTCTAGTATTAAAGTCAGAAATTAAAGCTCCGAATCAACTCGTATTGAACTATGATATAAAGAAAATAAAACAGTCGCTTACAAAAATAGTGCAAACCTAATAATATACATTAGTACATTATATTTGAAAATCTTTGAATACTAAGGTCTACGGTTTATAGATACCCGTTAATCCACCATGCTAATGGTTGAACAATTGAGAGAACACCGTAAGATAAGCTTTTTTTGATTGGCTCGTAGTAACTTTGATATGAAGCCTGCAAATTTTGTTTTGGTGGAAAAATGGTGATATGTGGGCAATCAATCGATGATTTTTACGCCCAACTAGAACAATTCAGGTTTCCTAAACTGGTAATATATTCCAGGAAGTGACACTCATTTAATGACACTGGAAAAGTGATCAAATGGAGAGAACAGGGAAAGTATAGGCCGGGAGTCAAAAAATGTTTTTTAAAACATGTTCTAGTATTAGAGAGTAATAAAAATAAAAAATAGTATTCCTTCTGAATAACCTGAAATAAATCGTCTGAATTAGTAGCTTAGTGTTTATTAGTGTAATTAGTGTAATTAGTTGCTTGGGAAAATTGGCTTCAACTTCATTTTATCGAATTTTATGAGGACACTTCCTTCATATATGCGTTTGAGTGCGCGCTGCTTATTTATGGATTGAAAGGGAATATTCGTATTTGTTTTCCATAAAGGAACTCAAGTCACGCAATTGAAAACTTGAATAAAGTTGGTTGATCATGGGAGAAATATTCGTTTTCGTTATCAACGTTATCATAATATCTATATTTTTACTCTAATTGAACTTAATTTCTGAAATCATAGATCTTGAATAAATTTGATTCGGGACAAATTATAGCTGGAATCAAAGTTTACATGTTCTTGCGAAGAATATAATCGTCCACATAGCATGCAGGTCACGGCAGCAGACGCGGATATTTGCGTGCGCGTCGATGCTGAAGTCACTTCAACGGTCGATCGTGTTTCCAGAAAAAATATTGTGGAGCGGTTGGGCCGATTTAGGCGTTAACGGCGGCCGCGTCGACCGAAAGACGTCGGGCAAGCAGAGAGCGAGGGCGGTGATGTCTTGAAGCCCGGCGCTCTCTGACGACGCCCATGCCCATAGCTGCTGCTCTCCAGGTCCCAAACACGTCCGTCCTATTCTGGCCCTCCTCCTCCTCAGGTCTTCTTCTCCCCTGCCTGTCTGCCCTGGAGCCTCGTGCCGGTGATCATTTCTCGCATCGTACCGGTGATGATTTCTCGCATCGTATCCATGATGATTTCTCGCATCGCACCGATGATGATTTCTCGTATCGTATCCATGATGATTTCTCGCACCGTGCCGATGATGATTTCTCGCACCGTGCCGATGATGATTTCTCGCATCGTACCGATGATGATTTCTCGCATCGTACCGATGATGGTTTCTCGCATCGTACCGATGATTTCTTGAATTGTATTGAAGATTTTTGAATCGTATCAAAAATTTCTCGCATTAAAACGATGATTTCTTCCATCGTATCGTAGATTTTTTGTCTCCTATCGAAACTTATTCTTTAACTTAATTACATTTCCACTCATTAACAAGATAATCAAAATTTTCCATCCTATAATGGGATACACCTACCAGCTCTCGTCTTGCGACTCGGTCTTCCCTCTCCGCAATTGCTCTACTCAGCTTCGGCTCGAACAATTTCTGGTATTATTAACGTTCTTCGAAGCATCACGCAAAAATTAGCGTCCCTTGCATCTCGCGTCATGCTGCTCAAATCTACTTCTCCCGCCGGAAGTGTTCCTCTAAACATTCTAGACTTGCTGCAGGACATCCAAAGATTTGTGTTTACCACAGTACATTTAAACGTTCTAGTTAGGCTGTTGTAATCTAAACACTCTGGTAACTCTGCAATATTCTCAACATTCTAGTTACCCTGCAATATTCTCAACATTCTAGTTACCCTGCCATGTTCTCAACATTCTAGTTAGGCTGCAATATTCTCGACATTCTAGTTACCCTGCAATATTCTCAACATTCTAGTTACCCTGCAATATTCTCAACATTCTAGTTACCCTGCAATATTCTCAACATTCTAGTTACCCTGCCATGTTCTCAACATTCTAGTTAGGCTGCAATATTCTCAACATTCTAGTTACCCTGCAATATTCTCAACATTCTAGTTACCCTGCAATATTCTCAACATTCTAGTTACCCTGCAATATTCTCAACATACTAGTTATGCTGCAATAATCTCAACATACTAGTTACCCTGCAATAATCACAACATTCAGGTTATGCAGCAATAATCTCAACATTCTAGTTACGCTGCAACAATCCCAACATTCTGGTTACGCTGTAATAATCCCAACATTCTGGTTACGCTGCAATAATCCCAACATTCTGGTTACGCTGCAATAATCCCAACATTCTGGTTACGCTGTAATAATCTCAACATTCTGGTTACGCTGCAATAATCCCAACATTCTGGTTACGCTGCAATAATCCCAACATTCTGGTTACGCTGTTATAATCTCAACATTCTGGTTACGCTGTTATAATCTCAACATTCTGGTTACGCTGTTATAATCTCAACATTCTGGTTACGCTGTAATAATCCCAACATTCTGGTTACGCTGCAATAATCCCAACATTCTGGTTACGCTGCAATAATCCCAACATTCTGGTTACGCTGCAATATTCTCAACATTATGGTTACGCTGCAATAATCCCAACATTCTGGTTACCCTGCAATATACTCAAAATGCTAGTTACCCTGCAATAATCACAACATTTAGGTTACGCTGTAATAATCTCAACATTCTGGTTACGCTGTAATAATCTCAACATTCTGGTTACGCTGTAATAATCTCAACATTCTGGTTACGCTGTAATAATCTCAACATTCTGGTAACGCTGCAATACATATTAATATTCTAGTTTTCATGTGGCATATTCAAACGACCTAGTTTTGGTTCAATGAATATACGTTAAACTATTACCTTGAAAAACTCTCATTTTCACACTTGGAATGTATACTCATTTTGTTTGCTTTGCCCTCCTCAACTGCACGTAACCACTACACGGGTATAGTATGCTTCAAGTTTTGCATTGCATGAAAAATAGTGCGCTAAAAAATATTTTCGTTGATAGAATGCCAGCGCTCAATGGGATAAGAAGAAGAGTTCCATTTCTGTGGTAGAAGTTGTGGTGGAGTTGAACAAGAGCCGTGGTTGGCTGGTGCGTCACGCACTAACTGACAGCTGCTCCATTCAGAGACAAGCAATAATTCATGCGGAGATGTTGTGCGCCAGTTCCGTGAATCCTTATACCCTCTGATAATGAGCGTTCGAACCCAAACTCGAGGCTGGAAGCTATCCATAAAGTAGGAGTGGGATCAACACAACTCGCCTGTTTTCATTGAGAAGCGCTAGTCTGCGCTCGCCCTCATTCCAGGCAAGCGTTCCTGGAAGCAGCCCTTCTTGGAATGCCACGTGATCGCTCGTGCCGCTCTTCTGTTCCACGCGTGCCTCTCTTCTGTTCCACGTGAGCGCTCGTGCCGCTCTTCTGTTCCACGTGAGCGCTCGTGCCGCTCTTCTGTTCCACGCGTGCCTCTCTTCTGTTTCACGCGTGCCTCTCTTCTCTTCCACGTGAGCCGAGGCATTCAATGGTACAAAGTGTCATGATCGATTTCTTCCTTCCTTCCTTCCTTCCTTCCTTCCTGTCCACTACTGCGAGGATCCGTTAATTTGGGTGATACAAGGCGTTATGATGAACTTTTACTTCCTGCCTTCTGCTACATCTATAAATTAATTTGAGTGGCACGAAGTGTCGTGATCTACTTCTTCCTTCCTGTCCTCTGCTGCAAGGATAAGTTAACACTTTGACTGCGATGTGACCTACCGGTGGCACTGAGGAGATTTTCAAAATGCTGCTGGCCGACCAGCAGTCACAAACTCGATTTTCATGAATACTTTATGAAAACTAGATGAAGGTACGATTCATTTGATGTTCATTATTTTCCAAATTGAATTCTAAAATTAACTCTAATTTGAGTTGAATGTTGAACTTCAGTTTAATCGACATCAGTTAACGTGTTCATTTGGGTGGTGCGAGATGTCATGATTTATAACTTCTTCCTTCCTGTTCTCCATTTTGTGGACCAATATTCCTGGGCGAGTTTAGACCGCCTCTCAATCCCCTTAAGGGGATACAACTATTGTATCTGTGAGAATTAGCACTCCCAGGGGGAAAAAGTGAGGGCCCAGGCTAAGAGTTAGGTAGGCCTTCTTTTTGTTGAAATGAAAGGTTTTTTTATGTTAAGGATTATCTTTTTCGGTTCACTGCTGTCCTGTTTTTCAGTACCTACTACTTTCTTCTTCGACTTCGATCTTGTTTCATAATCTTCTTCCTCAACTTACTGTTTTTATGCCCTTTCTGCAGATTCCGAGTTCCCTTAACTCCATACTAAATGGTACCTTCCTCCATCCTTTCTTTGGATCGCCTTTGTGGCGAATAAAGAGTCTTAAACTAGCTAATAATCCAATCTAATCTCCGCCGCTCAATGATTTAAAGTGATTTGCGATCGTGTTTGTGCGTGAATAACTTGTATCTCTTTTTGCTGCACACAGTCTAATGGACGTCAGTGAGCTATCTTAGAATTGAATACTTGAATGATATGCCATCCGTCGAATGCGCTTCGATTCGTGAGTGGCCCGAGGAAAGTTTACTCGAGTTACTGTGCGTGACCTAAACACTCGAGCAATTATACAACATTTTTTTTAACATGGGAATGTACCCTTGTACTCAACTTGATAAACTAAGCTTCTATTGCACAGTATCTATCTTTGTTATTTACATTCTTTATAAACAAATTGTTGCTCATCTATCTGAAACAAAATTTTGAAGTATTTATTTCTGTGCATTATTTTTCAACGTTTGTTTCTTTTGAGTTGAGATCATTTCAGAACATTACCTACTTTATCAAACGAATACAATCGGTAGGCTGTGCTTTTCCGGACGCAACTGGAGCGCAGTCATCCTAGAAAATTTGCCGAGACAGTGTTGAATTATAACATTGCGATTTTGACTTCGCTGTAAACTAGATGATAATTTTGCAGCTCGTGTCTTCGTTCAGGAAGTGAGTAAGACGTGTCTGTAAACACCTGCTGGGGCATGTCTCTAACTCCCTCGGACTGCCACGAGCATGCACGTTTGTTTGCAATATTGGAACCCCCAACGTCGCAATATCACCGAGAAGCAATTAATGCCACAATATCACCGTGGAGCTACTAGTGCCTCAATGTCACCGGGTCTTGTCAGTGCAACACTCCTCCACAACCTGTCGAGGAGTGTGACACATGGCGTTCATGTTCTCTGCCGAGCGTGTGCTACGCGTGATACATGACGCGTGTGTGTGCAGAAATGTTATCAGATCACATTGAGCTTGAAGTATTAAACTTTGTAAAATAAATGTTAATTTTTGAATTGTTACAAAAGCAACGTGTAATCTGCTGCGTGGCAAAATTTGAGAAAAAACAGTTGAGGATTGCTCATTTGATGCGATGACTAAACTAGGCGCCGCTCCATAAACAGGACACTCGAAGAAGCTAGGCTAAACCAAATTACGCTGTCATTTTGCGCGTTTAGCTCCTACGTTGTTTGAGAGTGAAAATCGCAACCTGCAATCCTTCATTACAACCTCAGATTTAGATGAACTTTTCCTGACGACACCACTCCAGAGGAAGTATTTACAGTTGACGATGAAGTGTGTATAAAGCAGGAATCGTGAGAGGAGCGTGCGAGTAGCGGCATTGGCCACGTGTGTGCCGGACGAGGCCCATAATAAAGATGGCCGAGTGATAGCGGCTAAGCAGCATCCTCCCTCTGACCATAAGAGGCGTCGAGTTAACACCCGCACGCCGCTCGCGGTGAACGCCCCGGTATCCACTTTAATGAGCACAACCTTTTACGGGAGCCGACGCGGCTCCCGTGTCTGTGTAACATTCGCGTTCAGTCCCGCTGTGCGTACGCAAATATCAAATGTCAACAACGGGGATTCTGTATTTCTTCTTACAGCTGATGACGGTCGTTGATTGATTCAAGGAAGTTTTATGTGTAGGAAATGGGTTTGTTTGCGCATAACTTCCACCAGTCGCAGTTGTGCTCTCAGTGTTTACTTTGCAAGTTCTGATGTTCGAAGGGAGCAGATTTTCAACGTTGTGCTGGGTTTTGACGGTGGCAAGAGTTGGAGTTCGTTCAACATATCGTTTGCAGTTTTCTGCTTTATCCGAACAAATGATGTCGGCAGCTTCATTTTACAATTGGATGTATTTGGCCCAACTTATGCGCTACAATTTCGTGTTTGAGCGTTTTCTAGTCTTAACTTGCGACGTTAATGCAAAACTAAGTTAATAGTGGAACTGTGAATTTCAAATTGCTAACTCGAATACTTCATACCTATTAATCCCAAATTCTATTTCAATACAGATAAAACACAACCCAGCATTCCTGGGAAAACACAGGCCCCTTTTGTTGTCGCACTCATTCTCCAGAATTAAAAAAGTTTGTTAGTTATCCAAATATTTTATCAAAAGCAAAGGACTCGCCTGTCGCTCGATGAGTTGCTGTGAGAACGATCTAAGTGATGCGCGTCAAGCCTCGGAGACGAAGGATGACCCATTGCTCCTGACGTTGCACCACAGACATCAGCGAGAGTCTCTCGGACGTCTGATCCTGCGTTTCTTGCGACCATACTCATGACGTCGTACTTGGGCATCCTCTGGAACTCGTGTGTCTGAAAAGCAATGGACTGAGCCATGGGCCTGGACGCGTCAAGAGTACCACCACTGCTTAGACCACCGCTCACGTCTCCTGGGAGGGGCGATAGAGGTCTAGTCTTGGATAACACTTGGCTGTTGACGAGAGACGGAGACATCACGTGGATGTCCGTGTCTCCGGCTTCCATGCCGCACTTGGACCCTCCATCAGCCGAAGATCTGCCGCTGTGACTGACATCCATGTCCGAGTTTTGTCTGGAGAAGCTGGAGACTACTTGTTTGCCGCTCATTAGAGCCGAATAGGGTGGCGAGAAGGCGCTGCTGTTGTTGGCATCGTCCATGAGCGATGCTCGGAAGCTGCTGAACGAAGATGGAGAGGGCATGCTGCTCGTGCTTGCCAAGCTCTTGGCAAGCCTCAACTTACTTGAAAGAGCTGCCTGCTTATCGGCTGCCAGTGCCGCCTGCTTGTCAGGTGACAGCGGTGGTTTGTCAGAATGTATGGGTAGATGACAAGACAGGGAACTGGTAGTCGAGGTTGACGAACCACCCTCGGCAGGGTGGAGCGAGGCTGTCTCTGACGCCATGTTACACAGGGATGTAAGGGTCGAGGCGGGCGGTTGAGCGGTGAGGGGAGGGGACGACGCGACCGTTGGGGACGACGGGAGGTGGTGGTGGTGGTGGGGGTGAGTCGTGGGCGTGGTCGGGGTGGTGGGGGGTTCCGATATGGATGGAGGGCAAGGGGAGCATGCCATCATTTCGTCCCGCAGACCTTGCATCATCCCTGCGAAAAGAAATGCAAGCTGTTATTATGGTGTCCATACCATGAGGTAAGTCTTCGCAGGAATTAACTGCATTTTATATGAATACGTAAAAATGAACGTTGTACTGAATCTTACAGCAAAAAGAATAGTACAATATAATACAACGATTGTACGCATTCGTCAGTCTTTTTCAAAAAATAAAAATACATCTCATTGCAAAACCTGAATAGAAGTGAAAGGGCAAAAATATCAATTTAACAATTGGATTCTGCATTGGCAATGCGCGTGTTGAATGCACTAAAAGGAGAGCGAGAGTGAATATTTTAATTTTATTTATATTAGTAAAAATTTGTTTTCAGATGCGATAGCAGTTATAAACTCGGTTAATGCTTGTATCTTTCATATCTTTTGGATTATTTTTATCTCCGTGTGTTTCACGTTCGTCGTCAAGTATTATTATACCCTCGATATCATGGATTGGAGGGAAATGTGCGAGAGGGCCCAGGCTAGCAACTTCATTTTTTTGTGGTCGAAATCTAACGAATAATTAACAATTCTTCACGAGTTTCGTTTTGCTTCAAGTATTCACGAAAAATTACTTTGAATATAACCTTCTTGCCAACAATCTAAAGGAAGTTCTAAAAGCACTCTTGAGCCTGAAACGAAAATAGAAGAGCTTCCCTCGTAAACTCTCACACGCCAAGTGCAAGGGTTGGTTGACCTTCATGCAAAAAATATCTAACACCTGCGTTTCTGTACGTCTGACCTAGCGCCGTATTCTAGGTTTACTGTACGTTCGAATTGCTGCGTTTTTGACCCGCTAGTTGTTTTCGTGGAATCGCACTTGTCGAATGGGTGGAATAACTTCACATTTGACTCAACGGGTTAGTATATTTATTACATGAATGAGTGTCGTCGCACCACGTTGTTGCGCATCAGTCCCGAATTTGGTTTACCATGTAGGCCTTTTTATGAACAAACTCCTCGGATAAGTTATTTTTCCACATTTTCCTATGCAGAACAACGAACAACATCCGGTAACCTTTTATGGTCAGAGTTGACTTGAAAAATCCGAAGCCAGAGGAGTTAAGCCCAAAAATCCCAATCCGGCAACTTAGAGAGGGAGCCAAAAAGGACGCTCTGACTACGCTGAAGTTTCTGGCATGGATTCAATTGCGCCTTGCAGTGTCGCTTCATTCACCGCTTCACTGCACTCGATGTCAATTTGCCTCTTAATATATTACCATACAGGTGCTTTGAAGCAATGTTTGTTAGTATAAATCGTTCAGCGTTGATTTGCAGCGTTGTTAATGCTTCTTGAAGAAATATATGGAGCTCCTCAATGTTAGCCCTATTCGCTGAATTCAGCATTTGTTGCTAAGGGTTATTTTGGGTTTAGTTTTGCAGCCGAGTAGGCTCTACCGTCCCCATTTTACGCGTTTCTCTCTCGTGCGGATGGTCGATGTTCTCCGAGGCAAACTTTTATTTAAAGTGTCTTTGACGTTTTATTTATTCTTCATGTTTTCATTCATTGAGGTTTTTCTGCCTTCACTGAAAATTCTCGAGCAGATACGAGGTTTGGACGTCATTTTTAATCTCATGAGGATACAACTATCCACAAGATCCATAACAATTAGTGCCCTCAGGGAGAGAGAAGGTATAGGGTTCTGAACTAAAGAATAGGTAGGTTTTTCTTTTGTTGAAATCGAAAATAACTTTTTGTTTGGTTGCGGATCATTTTTGCGGCTTACCACAATCTTTTTTCAGCGCCTATAAATTTCTCCTTCAATTTTTCATTTTGTTTCAGTAACTTCTTTCAGTCTGGCAGTTTTTGTACGAAAGGCTTTGGGACACCCCTTGTTGGTAGATTCTCTGCTTCCTTAATTAATTTCGTACTGAATGATGCCTTCTTTTTTCCTCTCTTGAGAACACCTATGTTGTGGTGAGGGGAGGCTTAAACCAACTTATAGTTTAATCTCACCTCCCACTTTCAGTCATCTTATTGAGGGAGAGAAGTTGATGAGGATAGCGATACATTTTATTTAAAAACATTCATCATTCTCCACAACCCCCCCAGATAGCGACCCAGTGGCGTGAGCACGAGGCCATGGATTGAGACCGTGGATCTCTTAACTCGACCGGTGCGAGTGCTGGCTTTATTGAGGATTTTATTTTACTCAGTGCATCCATCGGGGTAATGGTAGAAGAGACTTTTTATTGATCCATAATTCTTTGATTGTAAGTCTCAGTCATAAAGTATATTTCTTTAAAATGCCAATATTATCTGAGGACTTGCATTAAAAATTTCATGATTCTTTAGAACAAAAAACTGTCGCTTGCTATTCAATTGCGAAATAATCACAGAGAACGTGTTTTGCAGCATCCTATAAGAAAATTGTCATGTGGTCAAGCACATTTTGACGCAAAAATTATGGTTGTAAATCAAGCTTTAAGAGTCCGCAAACGCAGCTAAATCAAATTATCCATAATGCAGAACTTTTTGAAGCTTTAGAATTATAAGTTTAATCTTACCTAAGGCGCACCTTATTTGTTTGTTGCAAGCCATTGTCCTTCAGTTGTATCGGCTTACCAAAAAATTTCTATGCGCTCTGTGTTCTGCTGAATTTGCAGTTTGATAATGCTGTTATTCTTAACAATTCAGTATTTTATCGTGTACTCAACTCATGGGATTGGGAAGCGGATTCATGATCTTAAAATTGATGATGTTTTCTTGCAAAAAGTAAATTTCGTTAATATTTTATTAACAGCAGAACAAGATGAATGTTAAAATGTTTCTGTTACAGCAGAAGTTACTAGAGCATCAGTTTTCATATCCAATTTAACTGTTAACTGCGGTGGGTTAAAGATCAATATTCAAATCAAAATGAACTCAATTTTAATTTTAAACTTTGAAGTGTACAAAAAATTGATTAGAACGTTTCTTTATTTGACTTTCCTTCAAGTATGGGTGAAAATTCAATTTTGTAACCACCGATGAGTCACCAAGCAGTCGACTTGTTAACTGGAGTAAGATAGTCACTTTGCGGACTATTTAACACAAATTGCTATGATGCAATTACTCTCAAGTAACAAGTTTAATGGGAAGCTAGTGAGTTAAGAGCTCATTTTATATTTCTCACGTATAATTGGTCACATTATCAACTTCAAACAGCTAATAAAAGGAGATCTGGTGGGGCGGCCATCTGGGCCAAACTCGTATTAGAAGCATTCTCCTTACTTCTATGTTCATCAAGGACATATACGGAAATAATTTTTATGAGTTCCTTAAAAGCTAGACAATCACCGAGGAGGCAACAGTAGAGAAGGAATAGGTCTCCCAGAGAGGCCATCTGGCCTAGACACACGCGCTGGCTGGCAATTGCCGTCTTTCTATGTCCATTAGAAGGCAATTTTAAGAGCATGCGTGGCAGGGGCGAAGAGAGCTGTGCTGGACACACGTCTAAATAACAGCGCTCGGACTGCGTCTATATAAGGAGACTAACTACTTATGGGGGCATCACGGCCGGCCCAGGCCACCTGTGTGTGTGTGTGATGCGCCTAGCTGTTCAGCCGTACAGCTATCTACAAAAATCAACAGCACTTTGCTAGATTTAATCATGCCTTTACTCAGGTCTATGTGTGCTATTCCCTGCTGCTTCATTTTGCACTTACTGATGCTTGCCTGGAATATTCGATGAAGAGAAGGAGAATTTTGTGTTCAGGGAACACGCGGCCATTCGAGCGGTTCGTGTGATCTGTCAATCGTTCGTTGATTCAACGTTCGTATCAAAAGAATAGTTCTTGTTTCATTAGACCTACATTTATTGCTATACTTTCATTTTTAACAAACCCAGTCCAATTTTTTCGCTGAGGCATCTATGATTTCAACCGTCCAAGAACAGCTTCTGCATCGGGCGCCTAAAGTTGTAGACACGACGACAAAAAAGTTAGACTGGTAGTGATATAGTTGTTTGAATACGGGTCTAACTCTGTCGCTGAATTGAATGGCTTTCATTGTCGCCGATGTCATGCAGTTATCCACGACCGTCGATACACAACCATCAAACATCACTTAGTAGAGAAAGCCGTGATCAAATTGCTGATGATATTGATCGTTCCATCATATCTTAAATGTTTTCAAGTTGATCATGAATATTCTAGTATTTTTTCAGCAGAGGCTGTGAATTTTCTGATGAAATCTCCCCAGAGCGAAATATTTCGTTACTTGAATTCAAATAAAATCTGATATCTTTATGTTAACAAAGTGAACAAAATTTTACTCGAGGAATATCAATGGGGTGGTTTTTAAGCAGGACTGAGTAGCGTATAGTTTTACTCCTGAAAATGAAATCTATAGATATATTTTGAGCAACACACTAATATGAGAACACTTTGAAAATGATATTGGAGGGAAAATTAAAGATCCATCATGGCAATAATAGAGTTGCAGAGCCCTGGTGCTGACATCAGGCTGAAGTTGAGAAATAAAAGCTCCTTCTGGGAACGTAGATCCTCCGTCTGTACCAACATGGAGCGGCTGAGCAGAGGTTCATTCATGGTCTTCATGGCATCTGCTTCATAGCTTCACTGGAGGCGATCATTGATTGGGTCGACAACGCAGCGCATGCAATGATGAGATATATTGCCGTCTTATGAAAGGTCCACCTCCACCCAAATGCGACCTCCGTGAGAGAACAAAATTTTGAGGGTACTGAAACAAAGATATCTTATTCTGTGGCCTACTCGTAGATTATGGACTGTTTAGCGAGGAGTGCATTCTAATTGCTGTGAGCGTTGCATATTGCGAAGCGGTCTTTTCTACGTAATTCCAATGAATATAAAAGTGGTTGACGTGAGCGGTATGAAGAGGAAACCACGGTTCTATAAATGATGATCATGATAATTATGTAGCGATTATCATAAGGTAAACAGTTATTGTATAATTACCATTAGATTTTAAACAAATGATGGATAAGGTGTTTTGATCAGCATGTCCAATGAACGAGACTTCTAAGACTTTTATTTCTCGATGATACTTGCAATCTTAAGCTCAATTGTAAATACGACGATTTGAGACGCTTACGAAGAAGATAATGAATTTAATTAGCTCAAGCGATTAATTTGCAATGATGACTCAATGTCACTCCTGCCTGTTATGTTACAGACTTTGTTTATTATTCTAATCCTTGCTTGTGTGACACTAATTGATTTGTCAGCTCTTATTATATTGTTGATTTGATAGCTGTTGCTTGATTTGTCAACTGTTGCTTGCCCCTCTGCAACTCCATCCATCTAAAATATTTACATGTCTGATACTATTTGTTACTACATATATTTATATGTTTAGATCTATTTTTTCTAAAACTCTGTAGTATGTATGCTATATTCTGGTTATAGACCACTTTATGTTAAATTGGCACTCGGACATTCACGCAGGTAGCTTGAAATGCAATTCTAAGGCACCGGAGCATGAAAAAGTACTGCCATGTTTAGCTCCACGTGATAGGTTCTTTTTGTATACTGAAGACAAGATATTTTAGGTTCGATAGACTATTCTTATGCACATGAAAACAGATCCAGCTCCATATTGGCTGGCGTGCGGGTATAGCCCCTGTTTGAAGTGCGTGTTCGTCAAGTGGAACTGCCGTGTTGGCTCACAACACAATGCCACACGTGGGCTGAAGAATAAGTTAGCCCCAACTCAAGCTCTGGACCGTGTGGTCTAAATGTCTATAAGATGTGTAACTCTCTAGGAATGTACGCTCAATTTCTTGGCCCTACTGTATCTCAAAACTAAGCGGTTCGGATATGTTACTTTTTTAATCTCATGTGTGTGATCCCTAAAATTAATAATTTATTATACTGGATTAAATGTATATTAATGCTGTTTGTTTCCTGTGCGCCTTATAAGAGTTCGTGACTTTTTTTACAACGTGGATTACTTAAGCTATTCCAGGGAATAACTTGATATTTCTGTCGACTCCGGAGTGAGTCGAAGTGATCCAGCTGAGAACAAAACATGCGTGTCATCCTATATTTATTTATCTCGCTGATAACAAGCATGAGTAACTTCGTTTTATATGTCACAAAATTTATTAGTTTCGGTCGTGTGATTAAATGAATGTGCAAAAAATGAAAAATTGCATACTCATGACAGCCCAGAATAAGTAATCGCGCTAGTATGTCATGGATCTTCTAAAAATGCAAATAACTCAAATAAAAGTGTACGTTGAAGAGAAAACACATAAATTTTAGCTCCACTCGATGAGAGGTGAGATTGTTGCTCACGTTTGAGGTGCGTTTCACTCCATCCTAACGCAGTGATCTGCTCTCGCGGGAGCAGGCAACGATAAACTTTCTTTGAACTTGCAATTGATGGAATCGAAGATTTTGCTGTTATGTACATTCCGAATGGGACTTTGGATGCGGTGGTAATATTCCTGATGATGGAAAAAAAGTCAAATCTAGTACACAGATTTTTGTGAAATGGTTGCAAATAAAGATATCATGTTTAAATTAAAGTAGTGATGCTTGTGCGTGAGAATTAATGGCTGTAAATATGATTCTTATTTCTGGTCGACACTCTGGTGTCTGTGTGTGATTGCTGCATGACGGCATGGAACTTGAGTGACGACGCGACAATGGAGTGAATGGACAGCTCGCCTTGTTTCAGTTGCCAAATTCTTTTCTAATATGCTCTATTTTATTCTGTACTGCTCTGTTTGGTTGTCGAACTCAAGGCAAAGAATATATGTTGTATTAAGCATAGAAATGTATCTCATACACAGGCGCGAGAATGTCTCTCATGTGAAGGAGACGCTTGAAGTCACAAGTGATGCTTACGTTGCCACTCTGAACTGCACCGCGCTGATCACCTCAGCCAGGGCGCGTTGCAGGCTACCTGGGCATGACTCACGTCTGCCTCCCTTCATGCCGAAATAATTCTCGCCTTGACGGGCATGTCTCGTTGTGCTGTGTTCATCCCCATATTAACGTACTTCCGCTTTGACCAGCCCTAGTGGGCGATATTTGTTTGATGCAGTAACATCCCACGACTGTGTGAAACACGTTATTTTAAATCTTTCAGAATAAATTCAGCTCATTTTTTATATTTCTTTATCGAACACCAACGAACTCCTTAATTTCGGCTGCATACACACCTTGACCGAAGCTAAACCCAAACTGCTACGAAGCCAATACTGCATAAAAACGCCTCGGAAGCTCCGCAAGGAAGGCTTTATGCACCGCTCCGTGAGAAGTAAGTGCCGCTAGTGGGCATGTGAATGCGAGCTATGCAGTGTGCGGGGACTGCATGAGCGCGTGTGCTCGGTGCCTGCATAGTGCCGTCATGTGGTGGCACTCTGCCAGCTGGGGCTGGTGCCAGTGCCACCAAACTGCCATATCCGTACGCTTAGAAATCTAAGAAATCTCTCGTACCACTGCCGTGTACGGGCGGGCTGCCTGACTAACGGTGGTCTTCTCATGCTAAAACGGAGCTCTGCTCCCATGGTGCTGCCTCTGCGACTATTGCTTCTTGTCGCCGGGGCTCTGAGTCGTCCTTGCTTGCTTGCCTGCCTGTGTGCTTGCATGTGTGTGTTCTCTCGTTGGGATGCATTTCTGATAAAATTGTGGTGTCCCCTCGCCGTCGGCTGCTGACTCATCTTTTGAGCGGCAGCACCAATATAGCCGCTCACCATTCGTATTTAGCCACTCTCGACTCGTATGCAACCACTCTTTACTCGTTGTCCTGCCACTCGCTACTCACATGCAGCCACTCTCTACTCGGATGCAGCCACTATCTACTCGTGTGCAGCCACTCTCTTCTCGTATGCAGCCACTCTCTTCTCGTATGCAGCCACTCTCTTCTCGTATGCAGCCACTCTCTTCTCGTATGCAGCCACTCTCTACTCATATGCAGCCACTCTCTACTCGAATGCAGCCACTCTCTACTTGTATGCAGCCACTCTCTACTCGTATTCAGCCATTCGCTATTCATATGCCGCCACTCCCTACTCGTATGTAGCCACTCTCCACTCGTATGCAGCCAGTCTTTGCTCATATGCAGCCACTCTCTACTCGTATGCAGCCACTCTCTACTTGTATGTAGCCACTTGCTACTCTGCTCAACTACTCGTTGCTTGCTCTCAACCCCTCGCTACTCGTGCTCAACCCCTCGCTACTCGTGCTCATAATGCCAATTATTTACCAAGTTTTCCCTTTACGGCTGCACGGTTACTTCGTTCAACGCACCCAAGTGTTGGTACCCGCCAAGAAATCTTTGGCTCTTCTGCAACGTGCTGCAGCGAGACGCCGGTGACAAGAAAAAAAAGAAAGAAAAAGAAAAATGGTTTGTTTCCAATACAGTTAAAACATGAAATTTTTAACATTGGTTTTTAAAATACTAAAACGCTCCACAGCATTGTGCGTTTCCTGAGCCCAACGGACTGCTGTGAAGCTCACAAGTATGAAACGGCGTGTAAGATCATGGTAATCTAATGGGAACGAAGTTGAAGGCTACTTGATTTTTGCTTCTATAACATTTCGTTTAACTGGCGCACTATTAAACTGATGCGTTTTCTGCTCTGTGCATTACTTATGGGATGTGTGATGATGATATTCCTGCTCTGTGCCTGTCAAAGTCTGAGCAAGATTAACTCTAACAGACAAGTATTGACACCGAGGTGTAGTGTTGCCTGAAAGTTGTCATCGCTTGAGAAAAGGCGTAGAATAGAATATGGATGAGGAACGAACCAAGTGGCCCATGCTCAGTCACTTTTCCATGCCGTCAGAAATATGTAAGTCATTCACAAGCTCAAGAGTAAAGAGCAGGGAGAAATGAGTGACACTCACAGCCGTCACAGGACTGGTTCCCTTGCTGCAGGCTCTAGCTGTCGTTGTAGGTCCCTACCACTCTCGATGCTGAAATTCATGCACACCATAAGGGCTGTTCAAAATACTTAATCGTGAACTGAAATAGGCAACTGCTATACTTTCAAAAGATCCCGATGATCTCATTTTGTACTAAGAATGTTTTTCTTGTAATTTACACCGACCCTCGTTCTTATTTATTTGGTCATTTAGCGTCAATGTACAGCGGTAGTATACGAAGAAGAAGATTTTGATCGCGTCTTATTTCGCCATCTTTTGAGTTTTATTATAATAATTCATTCTGTATAATTTTTTGGAGGTAGCAAGGACAGACAATCGACATTAAATCTGAACAAGAGGGTTGAGTGTCATTTTGTTACCATAAATTAAGGGATTTCGATTTCATGATATTCTCACGTCAGAAATTCAGTCCATAATTACGTTCATCAGAGTAGGTGGAGGTATCACAGGTACTTGAATTCCAGCAGAGATCCGTTAGCGCGCAGGATGCTTTGAAGATCGAGCGGAAATGGTCAATATCTGACTGATGAAGTTGCGGTGGCACGAGGTACCTTTGAATGTTCTATGGGGACATGGAAGAGCTTCATGCGCTGGTGAGCAAGGGCTGTTCAGAACATAGGCTCCGCAGTGTCCATGTGCGAGGCTGGCCGAGACAAGCAGACTCTGTTTACCCAGGGTTACCAGAATGTCCACTTTCCAGCCAAAATGCTCAATTTTAGCCTTTTTCATACAAAATCTCGTTAAAATCATCCATCAGGCAACCTGAAAGGATTTGCCTAACGGATGATTTTATGTCAATACTTGAAACAACATGGAATTAAATGACAACCTCCCAATTTTCAGCCAGAAAACTAATTCAGTATATGACCACGCAAAAAACAATCCACTGAATAATTATCACATGATAATTTTATTTAAATGAGCGAAATTTAAGAATTTTTGCTTTTAAAAGGGAAATCTGGCGAGCTCGAGAGGAGACAAGGCAGCCCAGACAATCGGACGCTGTTTACCCAGTTCCAGGAATAGCGACATTCCAGGTCTGCCGCACGGCACAGCCTCTAGGAACTCCGCCGTAGCTCATGCTTACAGCTCCTATGCGTGACACTCGAATTATTTAGGAAGCGTGTGTTCGCGATGCCAGCGTACGGCCCTCTTAATCATCGGCTTGGGGAAAGGATGCTAAAATTTCTGAATGCTTGATGACTTCCAGGCTGCATTTTCGAGAATTAGAAGCATGAAATACCGCGCTTAAAACTTGAACCGACTTTTGAAAACTGAAACTGTAATACATAAAATTATCGGCAGAAAGTGACATTGCAGGCACTGTGTGCCATGTGCTAAATGAAAAGCCATCACTTAGTGTACGTAAGGCCGTACACTTGTAACGTTTCAATCATATCAGTAGCAACGCTGTTTGAAATTGTGTGAAAAAATACCTTTAATCAGCCAGGGCGTTGTATCTGCAATAGGCAATAGTATTCTTAAATTTACCCAAATCCTTCTCTCAGTGGTGCTTATTGTACGTGAACGAAACTGTTTTTTGGTCACGTGGCTTCAGTTTGCGTCGGTGAGCGTTTCAACTTATTCGTTGATCCAATTAAATTTGCGCTGTGTGACTACAGCTTCGTATGACCGCGTGAACTGCTTTGTAGGCTCTCAAACACGAAGGTTTAGTTGCTTCCGACCACTGTGTGCATGCTGCGTTTGTGTGGCTGTTTACACAACTTGATTAACTGGAGTGTTACTCTCAGGGTTGCATCCTACTACTCTAATCATTTTATGCGGCTGCTCCTACCATTGCATCCTGCCACTTTCATGACTGTATTATGATACCCTCGCGATTACGCACATCCAATATCTTACACCGAAGAAACTCCTTGTTTCTACAGTTGTATTACAGCTGTCAAATTATGCATTGCCTCTTCATGCTAATTTGAAGTAAAGAGTAATGTTGCGACGCTTATATCACTGTTACTGCTCTAGTTTCAATCAGTAGCACATTGAGGGTACTGGTGCGCTGCAAGTGGCCTGCTTGTTAGTTCAAACCTTCATCCATCTCGTTACAACGAACAAGCACAGACTCGAAATTTGAATAAACGCTGTCCCTTCTTATCTGCATGCAAATGCACTTGCACCCAATTCACTCGAGCCTGACCAAGTTACCCCGAGCTGTCCTGTTTTTGTAAACACATTTGCTGCCACATGCTTCACGTCTCCTTGAAGCCGCAAGGCTTGTTTTGGTGTCTGCACACGAAACTAAATCAAAATAAGGAAGTCCTGACTGGGTTAGGGTCATCTTTAATTCATACTGATAGTAAAATTAGTAGCAGATGTTCTCAATCGTGGCAAAGATGCAGTGTTACCGCTTTTCGAATTTATTTGAAGGAAGAGCGCGAAGAATAGCATTTTTCTTGGCTCCCGACACAGCCACGGTATTGGTGTATTTTACCTAAATGCAACCCCTCGATTGAAATACCTACATCAGTTATGCAGATATTGATGTCTGCGTCTTCCTGAAATTGAACGTCACCCGTTTAATTATTTAAAACAATCGTGATTATCAAAAATAACAGTTTCACGAATTTTTTGCCAAGACGAATATCGTATGTTGACATTTTTGATTTGCAGCTGGTGTTCGTTACTCGTTGACCGGACTACTTCAAGCGCCATCAAATTAGAAGTTTGATCACGTGAGTAAGCTTAAAAGGTTTTTCTGATGACAGCATTTCAGGGAACCGATTAAGAACAGCATTCCCAGATGTTTATGCTGGTCCCCTTTGTACCGGCACGCACTTTTATGCCAGTGCAAATTCTACGCACAGTGGTACATTTGTATTTCATTTTACTTGCCAACTTCAACTGACCTCATCTGTCGATCCTTTTTATTTTACAAATGGAAAATGTCAAAATGATTATTCTTTTAATATGCCCGGTGAACTTTGGTCATTAATGTAGAAAGAAAATTTCGAAATTTTGAACTGTTTTCTTCATCGTACAGCTCACATCCCCACCCTGCATGAGCAAAGCACCATTTTACATGCGAAACAAAGTCGCTCTTTACCTTCTACCTGAAAGCTAATCAATTGCCCAATCCAAGACTTAGGAACCGAGTGCAGCCACAGAAACTGGGCGGTGATGAACGAGTTACCAATCAGTCCTTGAACTTGACTAGCGGTGGCAAACACCCAAGCGACATTGATTCTGTATGCTTTGGATTCCCAAAACGGCATGGGTAAGTGAGTCTATTAGAGCAATTCTACCAGTAAAACGGCACTGTTCAACACCGCACATCACACTTACTTTAGAGCATTCAACGAGCGGTATTGAAAAGTACGTTCCTTTCGCAGCCCGCCCTCATATGCACCAGCAGCACATGACGTGCGGTGTTTTTTCTACGTTGGGGAGCAAGGAGGCATGTGGCCAGGTGTTGCTGTATGTGGTTCACCTTCACACCAGCTGCAAGCGGCCGTAGCGTAGGCTTGTTTGCTCACACGCGGTGTGTGCGCGTGTGGCAGCGTCCTGCTCTGCGTGCCACTCACACCCAGCTGTGGCGCTGCTGCCACCACTCCAGCTGTGGCGCTACTGCCACCACTCCAGCTGTGGCGCTACTGCCACCACTCCAGCTGTGGCGCTACTGCCACCACTCCAGCTGTGGCGCTACTGCCACCACTCCAGCTGTGGCGCTACTGCCACCACTCCAGCTGTGGCGCAATTGCGACCCCAAATCCTACGCAATTCGATCTGAAATCCAACGCATTTAGGCCTGAAGACGGATGCAACGCAGCAACTTGTCAACAAAAATTGTCAGCTCCTACATCCGTCGATGTGCTGAGGTTGCCTACGCCATCTACGGTGGTGACTCTAAATTGCTTTAGGCTTTCATTTACACGCTCTGATGACACCATGGCGCAATTTTTGCTCATTTCATTGTTGTGTGATAATTTTTTTTTTTTAAAGTTCAGTTTCTTTTTTAGTCTGAATTGTTTTAGCTTATTGATTTCCATCTAAGAATTCTTGAAGTATAACAGAGCTTGGTTGTCTGGCTTGTAGAGTGGTTCAATCATCTTGAAGTACTGATCTTCTGAATTGAAAGTTCTCTGTTACGAAAGTAAAATCGGTGATTTTGATTTTTTTAACAAGATGTAGGGTCCCGAGATAAAAAAGTTAGGTAGGCCTTCCTTCAGTCGAATTAGAGTGGATATTTGTTGTTTTGTTACAGCCCATCTTTTTTTCGGTTCACTGCTGTCTTTTCTCCATCACTCTTTGATGACTTCGTCAACTTCCATTTTCTTTCAATAATGCTGTTTCTGTGTGCTCGGTGAGGGACTCACATTATGCACACATTCAATTCCTTAATTCAATTCTAAATGGTGCCTTCTATCTTCCGCCCTTGGGAACACCATTGTGGTTAGGGATACCTAAACTTATAATTTCATCTTTCTATTTTTAACTGGTCGTTTAAGTTTTGCGCAATATGTTATGAACTCATCTTCGCGTGAAAACTCCTAAACTCTAAAAATTGCGCTTCAATGATGAAAGGATGTTTGTTCGTTGATAAATAATCGTGCTAGTTTTCTATACTTAAGGCTTAAATTAAGCTGCTAAATTCTTTTTGAATTACCTTTGCAGTACTCGTACACTATGATGTTAGCCTATTTGGATGAAATAAAATATCAATTTTTTTACATACCTAATGACGCTCTTGCCTCGAACTGACTTTATTCTTCAGAAGTCTTTTGAGTCGAAGCGAACTTCTTAGATCCAGCAAAAACGACGCAGATCAATATATTTGATGAGAGGTCAAAGATATAATATAGGGTGTTGGACAGTGGTGTTGCTGTGATTTACAACATGAAGTCTTATTTTACGTAGCGGTCGATCCTTGAGTGGTAACACCATCTTATGCGGACCTCAACTCCCACGACTTAACTGACTCCCAGTGATGCAACTAATCCGCCGCTTGATTTAAGTTATGAATGACGTGGAATAACTGAAACTAAGTCTTATCAGTATTTGTTAAGGTGGACTTGAAATGCCGTTTTATTTGAGGATCGAATGCACCGTTAAAATTTATCTATAAATTGCAAGCAGAAATTGAACGATTGCGACGAACGCGACTGTATGTGCCACTAAAATATGGGTTCAGCGGTTGTTTTGTTGTGCGGGAAATTAGTTTCAAGACCTTGGATTAAATCGAGATAGAGTTTTAGCAATACATAGCCACTGATATTAAAATGGGGTTAAAATCCTCACTGAGCTTCTGCATTGCGTTTTCAAATGAAGTATATCAACTCGGTTTATACGGAAATCTCCTTCGCTGGGAGTCTTCTATAGAAAGTGTAAAAATGTCAACTATCTCAGCATGAGAACTGCGCGCTCGAGTCAAGACACTTGACTTTCACTGTTCACTGCCATGCTTTGCTTTTCATTCTAGCTGAGGGTTCCAGCATTGACGACACGTCAGGGAATTTTAGAAATTCATAGGCCCCTCGTTTGGGTGGGGCTGGCTGGCTTCGTGGGAGTAATTTTGTCGAGTGAAGAGTGGCAAGGTTTTTGTGGAGAGCAGGGTGAATGCTGCCAATGCAGGCATGGCCTCAGCTGCGTCTGAACTCTACCGTCTCGCTTCAGGGTTAACAGATTGGCTTTTTTCGGGCTAAAATTATCCACCTTGGTCATTTTCATGGACAAATTTGATTGGAAAATAAGCCAAACTAAGCTATTTTTAGCCAATTTAGCGAGGCTAATGCTACTGACATTGGCAATGCTGCTCCTACTGCTGTTGATGTTGGCTTTGGTGAAGCTGGTGATGCTGAAGCTGTAAAGTCTATGGCTCCACTTTACATTCACGTGGGATGTCTGTTGAGAATAATTTGACCCATCTGAACACACAGTTCTTACAGTCATTTGTACCACACGAGCTTTCAAATGGTTGAGAGATTTTAATGCTGTGTAGTTGCCCTCGCTGCGATATTACTGCCGCACTGTAACGGAGCTCTCTGGACCATCATCCTCTCTAATCGTTATGTTCCTGCTTGTCCTTGGCGTGTGCCGTGCCCTTATATTGCACTTGTAACTATTACCCACGTGTTGCTGCTGCGCACCTGTTTATTTGACTGCATGCATGCTGCTCCCTCGATTGTGTCATAACCACTGCTTCGCCAGGATGCAATGACAATTTCACCTATGTGTCACATCAAGCCAAACAGTCGTCAGATTTGTACGGCTGAAGTAATTTTTATTCGCTTTCTGTGATTACAGAACCGAATTGTGATAATTTTTAATTGAAATTGTGGTTAAAGAACCTATTAATTGTCACTGCCCGATCTCATAACGTGGTAGAAGGCAATGAATACCTTCAAGATTGTGCTTCATCACGGACGCTGTTTCATCTTTCTAAATTAGTATCAAAGAGCGTAGTTCCTTTATTTTCATCCTTTTATCTTTGGCTTTTTCCACTCTGGCCCTGTAGTTTCACATTTTATGTGTTCTTCGAATGGTATTTATTTTGGGTGAGAGCTATTTCATTAACTCTATCCTTAACTTCAGAGGGATCTGACGTCTCACCCTACTAATTCCAGCCTCTGAGACTCGCCAGGGCTGTGCGGCAGACCTACGCTGCACCCACACGCGTGCGTCGGGTGCTAAACTCGCAGTTTAAACGATCACCGCTGCAGCGTGTGTCCAGCCCCTGCTTTTGCTTGTGTTCGTCCCGGCATAGGCTTGGACGCCGCTTCCTTTCGCCTCGCTCGTGTTTGTTGCTACTTCAATGCGTTTTTCTGCGGTAGAGCAAGCACAATATTACGGATCATACCTTGGTAGCTGTTGAGTGAAGCAATCATGCTCAAAATTTGTTTGCTCCTCGCGACTGGAATCTTGTAGTCCCAATTTAAGCGCGAGAAGGTTGCACGGCTAGTCGTAGGTTAGAGTTAGTACTTGCTTTGATCTCCTTCAGTTACGTTCTCAGAATCGAGTTCTTTGGAGAAAATAGTTTGATGAACAAGGGCGCATTTGCCGTTATGACTCCTTTTTTGGGCTCAGCTGTGACGACAACCACCAGATCCGGCTCTTCCAGTGTCCCACGGGACCATGGAAGGAACGCGATCGCTCGTATTTGTTTGCTGTTCATGGCACAGTGCGCTCACAAATCACTAACAAAACCCTAATAACTGAAACTCCTTGAGTGCAACTATTATTATATACCACGATTTAAGAGATCAACGAATGAGTTCCATCCACTACTTCCAGCAGGGACACATTAACGTTGATAGAATTTTTCATCTGTGCCTGGAATGATGAACGCCTTATTGCACGTCACCCAACGCTCGAGTTCAGCTGACATTGAGCGTTTGGAACTCATCATACTTAGATTTAAATGCCACCACGAGTATAAAAACCACAACTGAGTGAATGAAGTTGTTTGAGTTGATATCAATGCAGGAGCCTAACGAAATTGAAATCTTTTGCTCTGCTGGTAATTACTTCGCATAGTGATGTTCTTGGAAGCTGCGGAGTGCTGTGTTGGGTCCTCATTGAGAAGGAGCTTATCTCTGATCAGTGTCTCTGGTGCTGGCTGTAAACAGGAAATTACTGCAGCTCAGACTGGTTCCGAAGAGAGCAAAGCCTGCGGCTAATTTTCATCTTTATTTTTGACGTAATTTTATCATATGGCACAGCCACTTTGACGAGACTCTAAGTTCTCTTAACCTGATCTTGCAATGTATTTCATGTTAATTGATTTAGGTAAAAAATTAGAGGACCATTAATCATGATAAACGCACAGGTTTTCGAAGGATTCGTTGCCGTCAGCGCCGCAGTGAAGCTTCCCGCCCGAACTGCCTCCCACTTCACGGCCAGAGCTCGCTGGGGTGCTTGCTCGTCTTCGCTATTCTCGTGCGTGGTGGTGGTTCCTTCGACTGCAAATGCATCAGCGGTGCTAATTGCACGCACTGCGCTGTCTCGGGGGGCCGATGATACGAATAGAGCATAAAACTCGTGGACATTGTCATATATGGGCGAGTTGATGGTACATGCTATTTGCATCAGAGACGTGTGCCAAGTAATAGTTAAGATTGTCTCGGCATTTGAGAGTAAAGTATTTTTGTTTTCATGTGAAGTTAATTTTCCTGCTAATGTTATATTTATTAATCATTGTAGGATTTTATTAATCCGTTGGACTGTAATATGTTCCAAAGCAATTTATCCTTGAAACACTTCGGATGCCATCGCTTATCAACGAGGATTGTGTTTTTTTATCCAGTCCTAGAGTTATTTTCATCATTTTATCGATGAATGAGTCACTCTAATTCCATCTTATGAAGCCGTTTTTCTCGTATTCAGCCCGAGATATTAATGCCGCTGTCTGGCAGAGTGAGTGCTTCGAGAACATCACAGTGAAACTTCCCTCCAAAATATGTGATTAGATATACACTTACAGAAATCATTCTTCATTCATTAGAGACAGTGCACGTGCTTCGATCAGTCATCTGAGTTGCTCGCTTTGTTACTTGAGCCCTGCATATTTCCTGCAAGTAGGAATCAATGGATGGCTTGTTCTGTGCTGCATTAGTACAGCGCGGTATAGTCAAGTCTGTGTAGAGTGAGGCTCGCTGCAGTTTCTCGCTCCTCAAATGCCAGCTCTGAAATTTCCTGGTGCTCTCAAGTTCTAAAGACTTGTGCTTACATGCATTTGTTTTATTCCGCTAAGCGATTCATTCATTTTTCATTTGTTCACTTACTTATACTCATTGATGGAATTTTGTATGCTGTTTTTTCGCAAATATCTCTTGTGTCATATGCGCTTTTGAGAATATAGCTTTCTACACGGATTGTGTTAGAAATCAATTGAACACTATCTGAAAAAACCCTGCAATTCACTTGCTGCTCAGGCTTAATTTTTACAAAGCTTTGCCTCCCGGGTGTGGTTGTTTATTCGGTAACTGCCGAGTATATCATGCATGACACTCAATATAAATGCTCATACACATCATTTCTTATCGAAAGTTTACCCCAATACGTGTCAGGCAAATCACTGCCGATCGAGTGGCTGCTCCATCGCTATTCTGACGCCTATGGTAACCTGATGCCGGTGCCGCTCTACTGTCGGCGGTTGTACAACGGTAGCATGAGTAAAAAGTTCTAACAGTTGAGGATTAAAAAAGACTCGATCAAGCAGGCTAATTCTTTGTTCTTAGAACAAGCCGGGCTTAAGCTAACTTGCAATTTAATATGGGAATTTTGGATCCTCAATTAACGGTGTGCGTTGAGAGGTGATTCTTTGAACACGGCCGAGATGGTGACCTATGAAAGCGTAATCCTATGGCGCAAGGTTTAAGCAATTTATTCATTAAATACGGTGGACGTGCAAGATAAGCAGCAATTTACCTGTAAATGCGTGACATGCGTGCACTTAAGTGTTTTCTTCTTGAACAGTAATTAAAATATCGTGGAATCGATTTCCCTATCAGCCTACACGAGACCTCGACATAATGCGTAAAGTGCTACAGAAGTAAAAGCTTTTTATGCTGTGTTTCAACTACGCTTGTACCATCCATGAACTGTCATCTCATTCTGGAGTTATCAGGTGTTGGTTAATAACTTAGAGCCTTGAAATTTATTGTTAACTCCTACTAGGTCATGACGCGCAAATCGTCGGACCTCAATGCGGATTTAGACAAGATTGCCTCTCGCTAATGGTGTCTTGTTATCGTTCATATCTGTATCATGAGCTTACGGCCGTAACTTCTTCAATGGCGTCACTTCAGAAGATTAGATTAGATTATTAGTTAGTTTAAGTCTCCCTATCCGCAACAAAGGCGATCCAAAGAGAGGAAGGAAGAAGGCACCATTTAGTATGGAGTTAAGGGAACGCGGAATCTGTGCAGAAAGGGCATAGAAACAGTATGATAAGAAAGAAGTTCATGAAACAAGATCAAAGTTGAAGAAGAAAGTAGTAGGTGCTGAAAAAAACAGGACAGCAGTGAACCGAAAAAAGATGGTTCTTAACATAACAAAAGCATTTTATTTCAACAAAAAGAAGGCTCACCTAACTCCCCGCTCGGGCCCTCACATTGTCCCCCTGGGAGTGCTACGTCACTTCAGAATGTAGTGAACGACTTGACTTATTTGAAAAGTTTAAACATCCTCGATGAAATGTTGAAAATAATATGACAGTTACCGGTACCCGGTGAAAGGAATTATTCATTTAAACTCAGCATCTCCTCTGACAAGTGGTCAAGAAACTCGCCAAATTGGCTAACAATAATTTTTAGCGAAACTGCTTGAATTTGCCAGTCACGAGCAACATTTTAGCATTTATTTCGAGCCTGTAAAGCTGCGACTTGGTTTAGAAGGAAGCGTGTAATCACACGGCTATATAGATTGGTGTAATTGCGACGGAGCTTGAGCATGCAGTTGGCTGAGTCGCACGTCTCCTTTTAAGCGCTGCAACTGTCAGAGGTGAACTCCGATGCCTTATTTGGCCCATACTCGCAGCGTTTCAACATCGACGCGCCGCCTGCTACGTACGGGTTCTTCTGGCTGCGAGCATCCCTAGGCAGACAATCTGCTACTTTCAGATCGACAAATTCAGATTTAAAATTCTCGTGTTCTGACGTAGCGAAATGGTATTTAAGAAGTTCTTGTGTCTTCAAACAGTGAATTTCAAATTTAAAGTTACAGTGCCTTCAGTCTTCTAATTGTTACTTGGAATCCTGGTGCGTTAACATGGGGAATTTTAGATTTGATATTCTGGTGCCTTCAGTCTGTGAAGTGATTCTTGAAGTTCAGGTACTTCCATAAATTCAGCTACTTTTAGTCTGATGATCGGCCATATTACACTAATGGTGCTACTGTTTTTAGTAGCGTTTATGTTTTGAGTTACCAGCATCAGATTTAGGGCTGTGGTTCCCTGCCGCAGATGATTTTGAAGTCAGTTGGCCTAATTTTGCATTTTTTGCTTCTTCCGAGGAGGTGGCCGACAGATTACTCCGACAGAATCATGTTCGCACAGTCTTGTGCCTGTTTCCTACTTTTTTATGAAAGGTGATCTTTATTGGTTAGAGCCCTCCCTTGGTACCGAGTGCATCTCGATGCATTAGTACAACAATAATGATACTAATTATGATAGTATTTTAAATTTTGATGTATTATAGTTTTACAAAAAATAAGGGTTTACACTAAACGGCTGCTTGGTGGGATACATGTTACTTCATCTTTCTCCAGCTTTTACCCGCCTCTATTGGCCGCTGAAAAAGCGATAATTTCTATGAAAATTCATTCACGTGACAATAGCCGGCGCATCAAAACGTCCAATGTAGCCTACGTTTTCCTTACAAGCATTACGAGTCAGTTCCAGCAGGTGCAATGGTGCTACAACTGCAGCACGCAAGTGACATACCGAGATCCAACGCAGCATCACATAGCGAGACACATTCCGCGATCTAATTAGCAATTTACCAGTAAGAGTTAGTCCTGCTAAGAAACATGCATGCGAAGATGAAATGTCTATGATTGTTCCGCTATCTTTATTTGGGGGCGAGAACCTGTGTACCGAGCAACCAAACTCATTCAAGAGTGTCTCATTTGTTGCTTCCACATCACTTTGCTCTATCGTCTTTTCCATGCATTTTTTTAAGGCTTCACCTTGCGCTGTCGGTCGTGCCGCTGAAATTTTGCGCATGTGGAGTGCCATTCATTTAAACGGGGCGCTGGTGCTGAGGTGCCTGCGACGATCCCCTTAAAATAGCGGCACCGAGGTTAAGGTTAGCTCTGAATGCTGCTGTCATGACAATGTAGGTATGTATCTAAGCAACACTTGCGCAGTTACAAACGATGATGTATTTTCTACCAGTATTTATGTACATTTTTGAACTCAGAATGACTTGACGGTGAGAGCAGATTTTCTTGTTTTTCTCTCAATCATTTGTACGGCAAAGGATTTGGGCATTATGACACCCATGTATTTTTTCAGCTAAGGATCTTCAAGTTAAAATATTTTACAAGCGAATGATACATTAACTAATGAGATATTATGTGTCTTTATTGGGAATAAACTACTTTTTCTTTTCTGCCTTTTCATTTTTAACTGTAGATGCGCTGGCCACTCCAGCTGTGACATAGCCTCTCAAGTTCGTTGCCAGTTTGAAGTTACAAATTGAGCCTCTACAACCACACACTAAGCACTTGAGTGAACTCCTTATTCATTATTGAATACGGAAAATTTGGCTTAAGATCTGCAGCGCAGGTCCCTAGCATTGTTTTATTCACTCCTGTTGCACTGTAAAACTTCTTAGCCCCCAATGATCAGATTAGAGCCGCGAGTTTGTTCGGTAAGCTTCAATGGACGGAAACAAGTAACATAAAGTTTGTTAAGGAAGTTACGTTACATTAATAGCAATGTACACAGAGTTACTTGAAGTAATTTATGAACATACTTTACCCGTAGTTGGGCTTTCACGCGTTTAGTGTAAAATACACTCGTATTTGAATAAGTAAGCCTTGTGAAATTTTTGATCAATTTGTTATTTGTGTCAAATATGCCCCAAAATTCCCAAAACTTGAGATTAGCGATGTCTACCAGCTCGCAATAGAAGACGTTCAGAACTTTTCCCTGGAAAAACATGAAAAAAGTACACTTTAATCATATTTGTATCTGCGAACAACGGATCACTTTCAAATCGCAAGCAAAAAATGTCTTTCATCACATGCTAATTTCAGCTAAATTGCTTTAAACTGCGCCGTTTTTGCCCAGATTCAGCATTCGTGGTAGCCATGTACACTGGCACCCAATTTGATATATTTCAGATTTTCAGTCGAGTTACCAAATAGATTTGAGTTCGGTGACGTTATTGGTGACCTTTATCGGTCTAAGCGGCTCGATCCCTGAGAAGAACAATGCGAGCAGGCGTCACGATGAGATGCAATAAGGTGTTGCAGCGTGGAGCAGACGAGGGCTTCACGAGGCAGCGAGAGCACAGGAGGGTAGGCCGCTGCTGCCACGAGGCGCTGCTTGCCCGTATTTGGCGGTGACGCGAGCTGCGTAGCTCTCTCGTGTGAGGAGATAGATCATGGCTGCAGCACTGCCTCACTTTCTTGCTCCGTAGGTCTTGTGCAAAATGCCACCGTCTCAGCGTAGGTTAGCATCGAGGCCTGAAACGAAATGGGTCTTGGAGTATGCGTCTTGATGGTGAGGGCGTCATTGCGACGGGGATTTTTTGTGTCTCTCGTGCCGTATTTTAAACGATTCACATCGTGTTAGTGGTGTAGCTGGCAAAGTAAGTCCACTTGACAGATCTTACGCTGCTCGCTTCGCTGCTACGATGATCTGAACTGTTGAAAAATCCGGCATTTTGTGACCGGGACACTTCATGACAGCATCTCCTCCATGAGGTGATCATTTGTGAAATCGTAGTCTCGTTGGTATTTACCTGAGTTTTTCCTTTAAGGAACTTTAGCGATCAATTATTCATACGAATAAAATGGGGATTCATGAACTCTATTTAAGTTAATAATTAACTGAATTCGAGGATTATTAAAATAATAATAATAATAGAAATAATAACAGTAATAATAATTTATAAAATCCAACCATCTACAAGTCCTGACTTTAGAGTAATGTCATTTCTAAAGTCAAGAGGCAAATGGTGTTGTTGTGAGTGTAGCTTCTCACTTCTTGGCAGGTTGTAGAAATACGAGCTACTCGCCTTATATGGCTGCCCTCAGCACGGGGATGAGAGGGAGAGGTGCCGCGTGTGCGTGAGCAACTTACACTCAAGTCTTGAGCACTCAACTACTGCTGCTGCTGCTGCTGCTTAACTTCAGCACATGCAGATAAACTAGGTGATTTAAAAAAAACAATGAACTTTGTTGTTTGAGTAACACAAAGAAAGTACTTCCCGCAGTTCAGAAATATGCGTTATTGCAACAACAGATTAACAACGTGATTTTTTGTAGTGCATAGACTGCGTTGTTTTAGTAGCACAACGAAAGTACTTTACGCAGTTGAGAAGTATGCATACTTGGCCTACGTTTTCTCTAGAAATTTCATTATGGTACTAAGCAGTTGTCGTTTTCATGAGAGTAAACCGAGACATAAAAATTGAAGTCCAGGAACAAATTAATGAATTAATAACGTAGTGTTATTTCAATATAAGTAGATGGTTACTGGTTACCACTAGCAGTGTAAATTTGAAACTTCTAAGTTCAGAAGCTTGCTGTTCTATGAGCAAATTATCTACACATGCAGTACACATAGATCTTCAGCAATAATCTTATTTGGGACTAGTCACGATCCTTTAGCAATTGACGGACATAAAAAGTCAGGGTGTGTTATCGCACGCGGATGTGTGCAGAAGCTCTCTTACCTCTTGAGTTGCAGAAGACGCTGGTCGAGTTCCTGAATTTAGCCTCATTTAACGTAAGGAGCAGCTATGGCGAGCGCAGAGCGTGATATTCTGCTACGCGCAGTGGCGGGGTGTAGAGCTAAGTCTCCATATAAGGAGCGTCCTCCCATTTATGATGATGGTACGTTAGGGACGTGAGACAGCGCGCTCGAATACCACCGTATTCGCACGTCCCTACTTCGAGTCATGTGGTGTACCGCAACTATCAAGGAATCTCGTGCAGCATCCAGCAAATGTGCTAGTCCGTTCTCGAAATACTAGCTATTTATTTCATATCGAGTTTTTTCTCACTTTCAATTGAGCGCAGGATTTCTCTATCTACATAAGGAATCTCCATCACCTTTCACTGCCAGTCTCGAGTTAGCCCAGGCTGGTTGGGACTTGGTCAAATTTGTGGCTGAGTACGTTCACTGAGTATCGTGTTCGAATCGTAAACAGATTCAATAGACTTGGATTTTAAGCTCGTATGCAGCGTGAGGGTAGTAGAGCTGCTGCGTGGGCTGGAGGCAGAACGCGCGCCACTAATCGAGTGTGTACGTTTTAATTATTCCTGGACGAATTTCAAACCTGCTGAAAGTTGCAATATTGCACAAGTAGTCGAGTTCTGCAATTTTAGTTAATGAAGCCCGTAATCGATTCATGAAACGAACGACAAGCTATGAATTTGTCTTAAAATGCGTACTAGTTAATCTTCTCTCAATACTAAAATGGAGAATCTTTTTTTGCTCCTATAGCACTCTATTCAGTTCTTCAACTATCAAGTTAAAATAACTTCGGTGAAAATGAAGTCGAAAAAATAAATAAAACAAATTTCCCATCAGGAAAATGCATATTATCTAATTCCTCGTACTGTAAGAAATATAATTTATAATTACCATAAAATAATACTGCTAAAGCTTTAGGAGCTTTCATCCATGTTCGATTAGATTAACATCAAGTGGCGTGGGGCACTTAGGCAAGAGCTCGCGCATCCTTGTTTACGGGATTTTCACGCAGTTGCTTACTTTCAGTACAGTGCGATTATGTTGGCAGCGCTGTGATCTTTGGCTCTGTTAACGGCCTCATCATTGCAAATGCCGAGACTGACACGAGGCTGCAGCGTTCACACGTGCGTGCGAGCCGAGCAAGCGAGACGTGAAACTCGGCGGCGCAACACACGCGGTGCCCCGCGCTACTGAGTACTGAGCCCTGCGTCTTATTGCCTACAGTGCGGGGCCCGTACTGTGCCGGTGCAATCGCCATTCGCAACACAGTTCAAGACAATCTTTCCTTTATTCCATTATTTGATTCATGGCTCTTGTTTTGATGTTCGTTGTATGGCTCGTCATTCAGGACGCAGTTCAATCTTTCCTTTATTCTATTTTCGATTCATGGCTCTTGTTTTGATATTCGTTGAATGGTTGCTGTTGAGGCTCGTGTTGCGTGGTTTTCTTACTTGGTTGCTATTTTAATATTAGTCAAAGTGGTTGTTATTCGTTGTGCAGTTTTGTTTCATGGTCATTATGTTAATTTCAGTTTCATGATCGTTATTCGTTGACGGTTATGTTAGGTGGTTGTTTTATTCGTTGCACGGTTGCTGTTCTACGCCTGATTTTATTACAGGGTTCTTATATTAAAATTCGTTAGATAATTATTATCCGTCCCTTGGTTTTGTTACGTGATTCTTATTTTAATATTCATTGCTATAAAGTTTTAATTTTCTTTTCTAATCTTGCTTGTATTTATTAGTAAGAAACAACTATAAACTAAATAGCCCTCGCACAATGATGCTTGATCAAAATAAGCGATGAGCAATGTGACCCATCACTTTAGAGTTCTTTTGGGACTGGTATCTCCTCTGAATATTTACTTAATTACTTCCTATTGCTGGGGTAATTAAATTGCTGTATTTTTAAAATTCAACTGTAGTAACAAAGGCATGAAGTACAAGAGTGAAGGTTACGCTTAACAATGCGCAAATATTTTATTCTTCACTACGAGAGAGTTGTCTACTGTGAAGGAGACCTATATCAACGTAGTTTGTAAAAGTAATAATGTACTACATTAAAGTTCGGCTTCCCTCAGGAGGAATGCAACTATTATACCTGTGAGAATTAGCGCTCCAATGGTGAATATGTGAGGTCCTGAGCTGAGAATTAGGTAGGACTTCTTTTTATTAAAATGAAATGTTTTTTATTTTGGAAAGAGTCACCTTTTTTCAGTTCACTGCTGTCCTGTTTTCAAGCACTTCTAACTTTCTTCTGCAACTTTTGACTTGTTTCATAACCTTCCTTCTCAACTTACTGTTTCTATGTGCAGAGGAACTTGCGTGGGAACACACTTTGTACATAGATTCCGCGTTTCCTTAACTTCATACTAATTGGTGTCTTTATCCTTCCTCTTTTTGGAACGCCTTTGTCGGTCGCGGTTAGAGAGGCTTCAACTTACTTATCAAAATCGAACAATATTCGCTTCATATGCAGATAGCTTCCACTCCATTATGGAAACTACGCTACGCATTAATGTTGCAATCACAAGGAACCATACTCCATGCACACAGTAACACTCATACATGGTCCTAGCTGGCATTGCTCCCTTTTACAGAAGAACAGTCATTTCACATGAGTTTTTTTAGTTCTTTCGCTTTCAGAGTCTTGCAGAAGCGTATGGCGTACTAGTTTTTGTAACATGGCTCTCATGAATAGATTGTTCAGTTGGTACGATGCATCGAAATGCGTACGCCCGTGGGCTGATTGCGCGGCCCGCATATTACATCCTGATTCTTCAAGGACCAGAGGGACCACACTGGCATTTCAGCAAAAACTCTCTTATTTGGCCGTTCCACCAAAAAGCCTAAATTAGTGAATTTCTGCGAGAAAGGGGAAATCGGGGTCCGAAGCCTTACTTTATATTTGTTGAAATCGAATACAACAAAAAATTATTTACAGTGTATGAGTTAAAAATGGTGAGCTTTTGTTCGGTAACGTAGGGTGTATCTTCAACATCACCAGGATAACTGAGGAAACTTTACTAGAAAGGGTTTCTACCATGGTTTTCGGTAGTGGAATAATCTATATGTTTATTCTTCACATTTCTTTATTCTTCGGTTCGTTGCATCAGCAGAGAGCGAACACTAATCAACTTAAGAAATTGTGCATCAGCTATTTTTATGTTGGCAAACTGAATAGTTATGATAGCTCTTTTTTAATCAAGTTCTTGTGGAAATCAAAACTTTGCCGTAGGATCTCACTGCATGCAGTTATTTCAATTTCAAAACGATTTAACTGAGGAAAAATTTTTTATTGAAAACACTCTGCATCGGTTCAAGACCATTATCAACTCCCCAGCTACATTGCACAATGTGCAGCACTGAGTTAGCTTAGCTCATTGGGCGGGCCCTTTTGAGTGAGGAGGTTGCAATCCCACTCCTAATAGAGTGCGTAGACTGCGACGTGCTGTGCTCTATGGCCGGGTCCACTGTAATAAAAGCAGCAGTTTTGAGGCAGATAGCCGGCAGCTTCAAACGAGAAGTTCAAGCGCCATTTAGGTCAAACGGTCAGCAATTTTAGGCAACGATGTCTGCCCTTTCAAGTAAACCTGAACATGCTAAAGCTGCTGGTTTGTGACTTGTGAAACTGCTCGTAATATTCCCAGCGGTGCCGCCCATCTGCTTCCTCCTAATGAAGCGCTCAGGTTAAACGAACTCAAGGTCAAATTCTTGAGTCGACTTCAACTTCTAGGTAACTTAACTTGTCTAACTAGCTTGTTGCCTCTATTTCTATTAGGACTCACGCAGTGTTTCCAGCCGCTTACAGACAGTATGTTGATCATACTCGGCAAAATTCTTCGTTATTCGGCACATTACTAGCGTCAAAATTCTTCACTGGTTCGTATTCTTGGCAGAAATAGTGTCATCTACGAGTATCAGTAAGAAATTCCAATTAATGAAAGACTGTTATCTTCTAAAACATCACCGCTCTGAGGAGTTCCATATGTAAAGAGCATTAAATCGTCGAGCGTGGTAGTTAGAGGGACAGCATTGAATAGTTGGTGTGTTTTAAAGGCACGAAATAATGCAGCGAGGAGAGAGCGAGCAAGTCTCATGGTTGCCGTGCACCGACCCCCTAACAATCGAAGCTGCAATTTGGGCAGCGCGCTTCTCCTTTCGTGGCGGTTTGAAGGGAGCCCAACAATTTAACATTGGCCATTGCAAGGGCCGCTATCTAATTCACCAACGCCTAAAAGGAATGTGAGCAACACTCGTATCTCGAACTTATCTCATCGCACTTGCCCAAAAAAGCTCAATCCATACCATAAAGGGAACTTTGGCAAACAAAAGCCAGCCTATCGAACAACACAATGAATAATGGTCTACGAGTGACACCGAATTATTCTTGCCCATATACTGCATGAGATGGCGAGCCAAGTTAGGGCCGCGACCAATTGGGACTCTTTTGAATCTCGTACGGGGAGCTTTTAGCAGCGACACGGGCTCTCGTGTACGTACGGAGCTTGCCTCGTCAATTTCTGCGTTTGATCTTTGAATGCCAGCGTCATTTTGCAGCGCAGCGCCAGTCGGTGTGTGTGTATGCGTCTCTGTGAGCAAATTTTTTGCAGGGGCAGAGAACGGGAGCTGCGACTGCAGCGCGGACACTACATGGAGCTGAGAGGTGCCTCCTAAAGGATTGGTGCGAGCCGGCCTGCCTTAAATGGTGCTATACTGCAGCGGCCGCAGCTGCTGCTGCCGCTGCTGCTCGTACACAGAACTACTGCAGGGGAACGAGTTTGAAGCTTTGAAGTCTGCAGGCGCTGGTTTGCATAGCTTCGTCCACACACAACCTGCTCTCATCGCGTTTTGCTCAGCTTTGTGGTCTCCTGAATTTTGCCTGAGAAATAACCACGTGCTTAAACGCAGACTAAATTCCAAATTTTCCGTCATTCGTAAGGTCTCAAGTTTGGAGAGTTCGTCCAACAAATGGCATCCAGACTACCGCTGCTGTCCAAGCTTTCATGCAGCTGGTGGGGTAATTAACATGTAGCTTGTGATCTTTAGGAGTTGCTTATTATAGGCAGCTGCTATCTGTGAGCTGCGTGGGAATTACAATAATTTCTTGTTTTGGGGGCTCCAAAAATACAGAGAGTAAAGGTTGCAAGTAAGTTGCTCTACGCGTGCGAAACTTGCTTAAAATTCGTACCGTGCCTGCGGGGGTTCCTTGAATGCTAAGGCCACACCTATTTCAGGCCTAATTTACGAGGGCTCTCGCGCTCTTTATTTGATGAGGATACGTTTCTCTTTATGCGCACTGCTTTTTAACGTCAACTTATAACATTATGCTACGCTTGGACAGTAAATTGCTCCATGCAGTGCTTTAACTGAAGTTCAATTTAGACGCCTCTGATTTCTGAAAACTACATCTGGTTTACCAACAACATTTGCGAGCGGCAACACGCAACGATTTTCAGTATTTACTGTTTGATTTCAGGTTTCGGGCAGCTGGTGTACCAGTGAGGGAACGTTTTTGTGTTAGCCTCGATTGTTGGTTGCCCCGTTCAAGCGCGACCTCTGTCAAGCATGTGGCCAGGAATCTCTTATGAGTAATATCGCCGAAGCTAGTTGCAGCATGAGTGGCAGTAACATTTGTAACAGCTGCTAGGTCAGCTTCAATAGATCCAGTAATGTTTCTAGTAGCTGGAGTGCCTAGTCCAGTTTTTCAAATCATGATACAAGCATATGTTTTTAAATTTTCTGAAGAGAAAACATGCGGGAAAAAATGCACTTAGTAGCACAACTCACTCTTAGTAATACTTTTTATTATAAGAAGCAACGGGTTTCCCAGTGAGACTCTTCTGATTTGGGACGTTTCTCTGCACAAAATTTTAGAAGCACCCTAAACTTGGAAAGACCGCGCGCAGTGCTATATCACAGCAATTGCTGCATTTTACTTTAGATTTATAGCAGCTGTTCATTACAATGCGCTATATGCTGCGAGGGGCGGTATGTAATTCTCCCTTCATGAGCTTGTAGCAGTTCCTGAACATCTCTTTCCAGAGTGCTTCTGAGCAGGTCACACACACTGTATATTTCAACTCCGAGAAATGGTCACTCGGCCTCTATTGTTAGCCACAGCTCAGCGTCATGCTTAAAACAGGCTGCATCGTTGTAACATAGGTTCCAGCAAGTCACCTTTGGTGAAGGAAAAGTATTTTACGGCTCCCCCGATCGGGTTGTAATGATGCGATCCGTCCCAATTTAGCAAATTAAACCGCCTTATAATATGCGGACGAGCTTGTATGCATGTCTAAAGGTCAAGATTATTGACTTTGCCGAGCTTAAATTGTCTTTGGTGATTTTCGAAATAGTTATGCCTTCCACTTTGGCAAACAGAGCGAATTATCTGTGGCGAAAACTCAGCGGCACAGTGCAGTCCTGAACAAGGGCAGTACTGAGGCTTCAAGTTACCCCCACAAAGACTGCACAAAGACCCCACGTAATCCATAAAAAGATTACCCTAAGAGCTTAAGATACCATGCATGCAAGGCTAAGTACTCCAACAAAAACCCACTGTTTCGACAAAATCAGCATCGTTTCCCACTGCCTGAACAAAATGAGCACACAGACCTAACACTACCTCTACAAAGAAGGCACGAAAACACAGCACTACCACACCGAAGAGAGCAAGAGAGAGAGAGAGAGAGAGAGAGAGAGCGCGTCAGCGCTGCCTTCTATGGCCCGTCCAGCGTTCCGCCATCACACATGTCGCGCACCGCTCCATTACGGCCGCACGTACGACACAAACCAGCGTCCGCGCCACGCTACCGCGCCTCATCTACGCCCGTCACACCTGCGCAGCCTCCGTGCAGGCTCCTCTCGGTTGCCAAAGCGCGTGCCTAATGCCTCGCTTAATCCATTTTGTGCTCTTTCAGTCCTTGAGGAAACGGAGGTTTTGTCCGAGTAGTGTTGTGTTTCAGGCTCGCTGGAGGACGTGAGCCCATTGTTCCGACAGGTTGTGTCGACGTAATCTACTCGGAAAAGCTGTTTGAAATAATGGTTGGAGAGTTGAATTAACGTACAGCAAGTGATCATGAAGTAACTGGGGATAAAGTAGATGTCAAATTCCTGCGCCTAAAATTTTAGAAAGTTGTCGACATGGACGGCTTCATCGTATTTTTTGTTTAAATGTAGAAGTGGCGCGTTCGTTCTAATTTCTCAGAGATGTCTTATTTCCTTGTTCAGTTGACAAACTGGGCTTTCGTGAGCATTTTTAAAAGTTTCTTGTAACTAGATTGCATGCGAGTATTCTCAGCACTTAAATTCACGCATAAATTCAATCGCTCTAATATTCCACGAACACTTGGCTGCTGATAATTTCAAAATTTCTGGATCTAGATCAGTCTTAAATTCTAACGTAAAATTTGGGTTGCGGTTACTAACTGTAAGTATTTATCGAAGTGACTCTATAGGCACACTCACGCGATAATTTTTGAATTTACTCTTTGAATACTTGCATCATACCTGCAGGCCATCACAGAAACCTGTGACACTATATGAGCTAAACCAAGAGCAGTTCTCTCTAGCAGATAATATGCTAAAATCACCACAAGTTGTGTCCGAGTGAGAGTCAACGTGGGTGTTGCTATTGCTGTCTGTTGAACGGAGTCGTGTTGTGTGTGTGGCGGCCGATGAACAGGTGCTGGGGGTGTGTTGGTGGTCATGTGGTCTTGTTAGAGCACTTCCCGCCACACTTTTTTCCACACCTGCTCTGCCGCCACACCTGCACTGCCGTCCTAACTACATACAAAGAAGTGTTACATCACCGACGAGACGATTGTAATCAAAACACGTGCATTGATATTTTTCGATTACGAAGCAAAATAAACGAAATTTTGAGTTACGCTGATCGCCAAGGGATGCTGAGAGGAGCGTTAATTATCATGGGTGTTAGTTTTTTGGGGCTGTATTAGAGTGACTGTAATATCAGCCGGAATGGAGGACTTAGAAATTTTAAGCTACATTATTTCATTCATTATTGTCATAGCGGGAACGTACCATTGTCTGACATGCGGAGTTAGTTGCTCATTTAAAATTGGAGGCGTGAATAACCAAAGTCACCTTAGCTCAAATTACACTCAATGTACACACACACACACACACACACACACACACACACACAGCGTTTCTGGCCAGGGCTTGAAGAGACAATTGATCTGTCAATCGCCACGGCTTGTCTCGCTACCCTGAATGTTTATCGTCAACAAATAACACTTCCGGGATTTTTTCCTTAATTGGAGGGAGATAGAGCGTGAGGTTATAAGTAGCGTGGGGCTGGCAGTGTGCCACGGCAGTGCCAGGCGAGACAGCGCTCTCTGCCGCCGCTGTCCAGTGTCTTGCCCACCGCGCTTTTACGCCCCACTCTATATTGCTGCTTTTCTTGGCTTTCTCTGCGTTGTTTGCTTGAGGTTGTGATTATGTGGGCCTGCGATTGTGATACTGTGTTTGTCAGCTTATTCTTCCGTGTTTGGGTGGTTACTCTCCTATGTTTGTGAGGTTATTTTGTCGTTTTTGTGTGCTTATCATTTCGTGTTGGTGTAGTTATTATTTCTTGCTAGTGTAGTCATTCTTTCATGTCATTGTAGTTATTATTTCATGTTAGTGTAGTTATTTTTTCGTGTCAGTGTAGCAATTTTGTCGTGTTATTGTAGTTATTTTTTCGTGTTAGTGTCGTTATTTTTTCGTGTTAGTGTAGTTATTATTTCGTGTTGGTGTAGTTATTTTTTCGTGTCAGTGCAGTTGTTATTTCGTGTTAGTGTAGTTATTTTTTCGTGTTAGTGTAGCTATTTTTTCGTGTTAGTGTAGTTATTTTTTCGTGTTAGTGTAGTTATTATTTCGTGTTGGTGTAGTTATTTTTTCGTGTCAGTGCAGTTATTATTTCGTGTTAGTGTAGTTATTTTTTCGTGTCAGTGCAGTTATTTTTTCGTGTTAGTGTAGTTATTTTTTCGTGTTAGTGTAGTTATTTTTTCGTGTTAGTGTAGTTATTATTTCGTGTTGGTGTAGTTATTTTTTCGTGTTAGTGTAGCAATTTTTTCGTGTTAGTGTAGCAATTTTTTCGTGTTAGTGTAGTTATTATTTCGTGTTGGTGTAGTTATTATTTCGTGTTAGTGTAGTTATTATTTCGTGTTAGTGTAGTTATTTTTTTGTGTTAGTGTAGTTATTATTTCGTGTTGGTGTAGTTATTATTTATTGTTAGTGTAGCAATTTTTTTGTGGTAGTGTATTTATTTTTTTTTAGTGTAGTTATTTTTTCGTGTTAGTGTAGCAATTTTTTCGTGTTAGTATAGTAATTTTTTCGTGTTAGTGTAGTTTTCATTTCTTGTTACAGTTGTTATCAGTTGTTATTTATTCATGTTAGTGTGATTATTTCATACTAATGTGATTATTTCGTATTAGTGTAGATATTATTGCGTGCTAGTGAGGTTATCATTTCGTAATTGTGCAGTTATAATCTTGTTTTCAAAATTATTCTTCCATATGCGAAAAGTCACTTCGTATTTTCGTGGTTATAATTGTGCGTTAGTAAGGTGAGTCATCTGTATTCTTGAGGTTATGCTTGTGAAGTTGTCGTGTTATGACGGAACTCAGGGGGATACAACTATTGTACCTATGGGAATTAAAACTCCCTGGGGGAAAATATGAGGTCCCGAGCTGCACTACCGCCACACCTGCTCTGCCACACATGTTGAAATTGAATATTTTTGGGATTTTGTTAAGGACCATCTTTTATCGGTTCACTGCTGTCTTATTTTTTAGCACCTCTGACTTTCTTCTTAAACTTTATCTTTTTCATATCCATCCTTCTCAACTTACTGTTTCTATACAGAGGTGATCTTGCGTGGGAACAAACCTTATGTTTCGATGCCGCGCCTAACTCCATTCTAAATAGTGTACTCATACCTCATCTCCTTGATCACCTTTGATATGGTAAGAGAGGCTGAAACTAACTCGAAATCTAACCTAATTTCGGGAACATATTTTTATGATTAGGGAGGCTTGAAGTAATTCAAGATCTAATCTATTCTTCCCGTTTATTTTCATTTGTTTATTTTAAAACTGTGATTTCTGAATGTTTTTCTGAGACATTCAGGTGGAAATTCTTTTGGTTGCAGCCACGTATAAATGAATAAGTTAACCGAAGAATAATTTGCATGACAAGTAGACGGGAAGGTTTAAATTTATGACAATTATCTGTTGTGAACAATTTAACAAAAAGTTCGTAAGGGAGAAGAATTGAATAAAAAGGTAAAATATGTAATCATCTGAGTTTATCCCAGCGCGTTATTTACTGCTCATCAGAGTTTGAATGAAGCACAGCAATGAATGTTGAATTTTTCATTTAAAAATATAAAATTTTCTTATCAGCCCGTAAATTATCAGGAGTTTGGCAGCTGTATCACAATAAGAATGATTTTAAACATCAGTAGAGGAAAAGATTCGGGCTGCGGACACCAGAGCTTCCGCGTGTGTTGCCCGCTGTTGAAGCCCATGAAAGGAACAAAATTCCGCAGCTTCTTTTCATGTTATTTTTGGAACGTGCTCCCCTCCCTCCCCATAGTAACTTCCATGTTTGTGTACGAGCTGAGTCCCATGCATTGGCAAGCCTGCCAGCTTCATTCTTTTGTTTATGTTTAATTACGGGTAAATGAAGTGGTTGTAAATTTTAGTTTTGAAGGCTTGAACTAATTTATAATTCAATCAAATGTGCTACGTGAATTAGGAGTTATGATGTACTTTTGTTTGCTATGACATACTTCAGAGTGAGAACGAACCTTCAAAACAGCTCCAAATTCATGTTTAATGAATTAGTGCGACTGAAATTGAAACGAATATCGGTGACGCGTTAAAAGTTGAGGGTTCTACCTCGCGTTTGTTATCAAATAGGTGGGTGCTTTATTGATCGCTTGTTGGGTAAATAAGGGTTTTTATGGAAGTTTTTCTTGAAAGTGAGTCCCATTAAGCGTTTATTATTCAAAACGTAGGCGTTTTATCACGAGTGAAGACTTCATTGCAAATTAAATTTAGCCTGATTTTTTTTATTTTGCGTGGGGGAGCTGCAGTAATTTTCGCGTTGGAGTGCCGGCACACCTTCAGGAGGGATGCTATCTTTTTGTACTAACGCAAAGTGCTGTGCATCCGACTATAGACAAGAACATCCTTAATGTTTAAATCATTGCAATTGCTTCATTAGTAGCGAAAGCGACTAAGCAGCAGTGAAGGTTTGTCTATGAAAAGTAAACAGAATTGGCCATTTATTTGGGTGTTGTTAGGTCTTATATAACCTTGTAAGTCAAACGACAACCCTCATGGACGCTATAAATTTCTCAATTCAAAGTACATATTTTACACGTAAATTACATTTACATTTTACACGTAAATTATTTTTGTCTGCTGTGGTTTGTTTTCGTAGGACATTTATTGCTCCCGTTAACCATTTGTCTATTTGACTGATCCCGTATCTATTCAGCTCAGAGAAGCCTGGCGCTGCAGCTAACTTCACAAACACATGTGTATTGGCAGCGGCCTAGCAAGAGGTGAACACAAAGTGCACTAGATTTCTAATGTAAAGAATTGAAGCCCACATGGGTGTGCTGAAAGGGATTGGCCTTCAGCGTATCTTGAAGAGCTTAATACTCCTCGGCGGAGCTATACCTGGGGCGTACGCTGATAACGTCTGTCCTCGTCAGTGTACTCTGGGGAACTAGAACTATTCAGTGGTAATCCTATTAACCCACCAAAAAGTTAGCAACGCTGTTGAAGGAATCTGTTGTGGGTTTAGGTTTGTATGTGGGTTAACCTCATTTTCATTTTTTGCTTTCCTGCCTCTCGTGGAGGTGGCCAGCGTACTGTGCAACCATTTCCTATATTTGTGCCTTCGTCTTTTATTCTTCGGTCGTATTTCTCCTTCTTCACTCACCGAGATGCTAGCGCCTTCTTTTGCCAGCTTAAAGAACTTTGTCTACTGAGACGCCCAAATTTTGTTCCCTTGTTTACATAAAGTTGAACTTCACTAAGTTTCTGTGTGATTGAGGCGTAACCGAGTAGAAACGGATGTGAAATCTAGAATATAATCATAAACATTATAAAATAAAATTTAAAAAATATAGCGAACTGTTCGCAAATCCTTGTCAGCTGTCGTAAAATGGAAATGCCTTCATTTCAAATCATTGCAGGAAAAGCGCAGCTGCAAGTCATTATGAACGTCGTGAAAGTTGTAATAATCATTTTCTCTAATACTAAACATTGTTCTTAAAAACTAAATATAGGCAGAGCAAAAAGTCTGCACGATTACATTCGATGCTTATCCGAGGAACAACAATACTGACAACCGTTCTGGGAGTAGTAGTCGTAGTTCATATTCAAATTAAATGCATCAACAAATTTAAACAATTCAAACAATTTATTTACCACAGGTGATACAGAGGTAGAATGATTCTTAAGGCTAGTACAATGGTCAAACTTGAGTATAGCTACCTGTGAGCCCGAACAAGTTCAGCGACTTCTAGGGCATCCTACCATCACATTATTCTAAGGTGTACAATAATGTTTAACCTAGTTCACTTAACCTAGTTTCGCAATAGACTGTAAATGAATGCCTGAGATGCTTCACTGCTTAACAATACTGAAAACCGTTCTGGGAGTAGTAGTCATAGTTCATATTCAAATTAAATGCATCAACAAATTGATGTAAATGAACACACTTGTGTACGGAAATCACTGTACCTTGTTTGTCTGAGTCGGAGGTAAGCTAGAGCTGTATAGCCATGGCGGTTGTGTTGCTTCCTGCGAACGAGGGCACCATACTGATCCTTGAGGAACACTTCAGAAGGCGGCTGCCAACTATTCGCTTTCACTCTAAGTTTAGAAACAACTCTCTGATAATTACTTCACTCTTGAGTTTTCACAAAATTGTGATGCTAACACTGACACTGTTTCCACCGAAATGTATTGACACAGTTACGAACTTTGAGAATATGTTCTCATACGCTATAATCCACGCACCGCAAGGTTGTTCCAATTTAAGAGATCGGTACTGCAGACTCTTTCAATTTACGACCAACACTTTCAAAATTTTGAAGCCGAATGCGCAGTGTGACAATCAAAACTTACGCGTGGCCAATGAGAGAATATTTAAAGAATTTTTGATTGCTGCACGAAAAATACAACTTGTTTATTGGTTGAGTCAAAGGACGATTTTTTTAGCATACAGAGTGCTTGAAGTTTTCTCAAGAACCTGTTTTTAATTTGAAGATATCGATTAGGATTTATGCCTAGGAAAGCCGAGTAATATGAATAAATTCATATTTGAGTAAATAATGAATTTGATTTAGCGGAAAACAAACGCATGCTTTACTATTTCTAAAATAAAATAAAACAGATAGTCTTCCTATTTTTACTGTTTTTTGACGAATAAAGAAAGAAGTCTTACTGCTCATTAAATGAAAGTCAAGTCGTAGTGTACGGGACCAGAGAAGTTTACTTCTCACGAGGCTGTATCATTTATGACGATTGTCTTAACTTTATTGCTGCTGATTTTGTTACTCTTCAGCTAGAACTAATTCATGAACACAATAACTTTGAGTCGTTTAATTTTATTATTTGAAAGTGGGTTGAAAAAGAAGATTTCCTAACGCGCATAAAGATAGTTCATAAAGAACTAGCGCGCATAAAGATAGTTCAAGAGTTGACAAAAAGCGCTAAAATATTCGAATTGCATGAAATATTTCATAGGTCAATAAGATTGGTTTTGAGCAAGTGAGTGAGATCACTTTTCATTCAGTTAATTGCAAGTCAAGTTCATTTTTAAAGTACTTTCTCTACAAAATAATCCAATTTCCACATTGTACCTTAGAATTTACTACTAAGTTACTTTGTATCAATATTTCATCACATAAATGATTAAAAAATTTACCCGAAATTGATCTAAATAGTATATAATTCCCCCTCGAGGACGTATTGCTGGGCTTTATTCAGTAAACACTCAATCGAGGGGTTCCTGATTCACTTAGGGTACTGCTGGCACTGCTCCAACCGGTGGGCGGTGGCAGGACAAAGACAGTAAATTGAGTTCAAGGTAGAGGATAAGCTTATCGGCACCCGCAAATTGCTCGCCGTGTACTTACATTTGTCCCATCCAACCCTGCCGTGCTAATACACTTCTGAACAAAGAGAACTCGAGCATGAAAGATCAGGTGACACATCATGAAACAGGAAACTGTACGCTTCGATTGCTATTCAATACTTCGATGAAAAATGGCAAAATGTCAAAATTCACATGCAGGGCGTTCCAGAAAAGAACATACTCATCTTTTGACTAACAATCGCTCATGTGGTTTTTGTTTCAGGTCTAATTAAGTTCTCTTTTATGAGGTTTTCTTCGTAAATTTAAATGGTTTTCTTTTGTTCAACTTGTAACACTTTAATCGATGTCGATAAACACCTCCATCATAATGAAACACATGAATTCTGCTCAGTCAAAGAGTGCATCTTTTTGGGACACTCTACACATGTTTCGTTTGTTCATATACATCTGGCTTCTTGTTTCGAAAACTTATTTTATTTTTTCATTATTTGGGAGCGCTCTGGAAAGAAGATGGCACCTATTGCTGAATATTCCCTAGTTTTGCGAATGCAACAAGATGCTTGTGTGTATACAGTTTGCAAATGATCGTACTCGTGCAAATGAAAACAATTTCAACCGTAATTACTCTATACTCAAAGCAAGGATGGCGCTGCTAAGATGAAGAATGGACGATACTTAGGTTCACAATACTCGCCTTCATTACGCCATGCCACTAGTTAATGCTATTAATTAAAGCATAATTATACCGAGGTTAATTTGCAAATACTGCAATACACAGGATGATTTTCAGATATGAGGCCTAAAAGAATATACAATAAATCATACATAACTGAATAGATCTTAAAAACAAAGTATTTATGAAATCCTGAAAACACTAATTTTATTGGATACGTTTGCAACCAAGATACGCAGTCTGGTAGAAATAAAAGCCATTTTAAAATTAAAAATGCAAACGATTTTAGCGTCACCTCCAAAAATGACAAGCTGGATAAAAGTACAACTCGTTTTCCCTTTACGATATCATCTTCCCTCTGACCTATCACCCTTGAATTTTTCCTATGGGGATACCTTAAAGGAAGAGTTTACTCGTGGAAAAGCAACAAATCTACACTACCTCAAGGCATCCATCGAGGGAGAAATCAAATCCAGCGAATTGGATCCGATATCACCAGCGCCGCAATGAACAGCCTGCGTAATAGTGCCGATTTTTGTCTGCACTCCGAGGAGCGGCACATGAAGAATATTATATCCAGAAAGTAATCAGAATAAAACTATAATTTTTCAATATTTCATACATATTTTTTCAAGTTCATTGATTAATATGGGATTTATTGAAAATTATTTTTGGCCCCCTATTTAAAAATCCCCCTGTATTCTGGCCCGGCAGCTTCAACTTGCATAACGGTATCAATGACACCGAGACCTCAAGTGCACTCGAGCAAATAGCGCCTTACCAAGGGAGTCGAGTTACATCTGAGGTTGTGAACGGGCGCCCCTGCTACGTGTCATGACCACTACGCATGGGGTGAGCTTATACTGACGTCTGACATCATATTTGTGCGGCCTTAATAGACGCATCTCCAGGCAAGTAAGCTGAGGCGCTTGTAATATTGCGTTGTTGTATGTATGATGAAGGGCAGCTGATAAATGTACCCTGTGCCTCCCTTGGGGTGTGCTAACACCTTCGCTGATGCGCTTTCTGTTACTTTTACACCTCGTCGCAACCATTACAGCTCCATCCCCGAGATTCAGCGCATATCCGGAATTTTACGCTTATTTTCACGAAAGCTTGCAACGCGTATTTTTATCACAGAGTTATCTATCGTAGCACTCACTTGAGTGAAAGACGGAACTATTCAAAAAGTGCTCATACACCATGGATGTGTCGTTAAGTCCACAGCTCGAATACCGACCACCACGACATTAATGTCTGCTGTGACGTTTTTGAAGCACTTTTATCACTGTCCTGAGTGTAACATTTCAGTGCCACTACTCAACACGCTAGCACAGTACTTGAAAAGTGACTGCACTAGTATTCACATCACAAACAAATTACCTAATCTCAGCAACTGTACTGCAAAGTAACCGCTCACATATTTTCAGAACACTGCGTCACCACGGTAGCAGCACCATTATTTTCACTGTGAGGTGTCACTGCACTACATCTCGTGAGGATGCTAAGCAGCGAGTGCCAAGCGAGTACGGGAGCGACGTGAGCGAGACGCACATTCACTGAGTGCCAGAGTCGGTCTGCGGGCAGTGGTGATGTTGCACCGCCGCCGCCACGCGGGTGCAGCAGAGGGCAACCCGCGAGACCAAGTGTGTGTGTGTACGCGTCGTGCTCGCTGGACGGGATTACAGGTCCGGGCAGTAGCGTTGGTGTGTTTGGGTTTGAGAATAAATTCTAGAGTCTTAGTATATTCCCGCAAAAAATTCTTTTGAAAATGGTAAAATTGTGTATATCATGCTTTGCGGGGGTACTATGATATTGGAATTAATGGTTGTGTTGTATTTGAGTGAATGAGGGTTAAAACAAATCATGTAAGCGAATCCCGTAATCTTATTACCAGGGTTGCATTGCAATTACATGCACTGTACCTTTGAGTCTTAGGTTGAAGGAAACGCCTCACCGCGCGGTAGCCTCACCGAGATACTCATGTTCAGAATAAACTGGTCAATCTGGAGAATGCGAACCCAGAGCTTTCAGTTGGAAAATTATTGCTTTCTCAAACTTGGAGTAAGCTTATGAAATGTGAATGAATATTCTCAATGAGATTTTACCAATTATACTGGAAAAAATGCTGATGGTGCCAGTTTTTTTCTGCTGAGGTCACGGAGTTTCAGTAGTTTACAATTTGCAAACACCTTCGCAGTCTGGCATATGTGCTTATTTCTCTATTATAGTCTATTTTTAGTGCTTGTTTTCACAAGGTGCTTAAATGCGTAACTATGATTTTAGCAAAGATTTGCATCAAGAGCATGCGTAGCTCAATCGTGTCTAATCCAACCCACGGAAGTGAGACATTTTATTGGTACGTTTATTTGTGTAAGAAAATCATTTTCTTAAATATCTCGGGAGGGCATTGGGTTGGTTGTAAGTAGACGAATTACCGTTCCTATCGAGCAGAGGTAAATGGTACCACGGAAGAATTTACAAAATGAATCGAAGATATTCAGTGAAAGTACTTTTGAAAAACTGTGGTTTCTTCTCGGTCTTCAACTCTCCGGTCACTTGGTCATTTAAATTTTATGCACTAACGCATTGCTTAGATAACTTACCTCTTTGTACTCGTTGTAGTAATAAAACGGATGTAAATGACAGGGTGAGTGTGAGATATTTTTGTCGATGCATGCTCCGGTATTTTTTGAGAAATCTGGTACTATGGTATAAATAACCAGATATTGCTTCTGAATTTAGAAATTTGTTTGTGGAATTAATTTCTTTTAGGCTGCCTTCTTTTGTACAATAGGATAAGATAGCTGCTCTATTGGTAGAAGATGAGTTTTAAAAGGCGGAAATTTTAGTTGATGCTTCCCGAGCTGTCGGATGTATGTGAAGAACGAGCCAAGTGTGGGATGAAATACATGAAATGGTTATTCACAGTCTAGAAAGAATTGTACCGTTAAAATGTAAAAATTAATTAATTGACATTTCAGAGAGTTGTCTAATCATGTTCATAATGACGATATATTTCATTACGCGGCAAGGTATAAAAGCGTATAAAGGAGAGACGTATAATATTCACACAATTTACATTGTTCATTTATGTCTTACGATGAATAATAGTCCTAAATGTAGTGATAACTTAAAAGCGTAGAAACTACTTTCAATATTGATTATTTTGCTCAAAAAATTATTTGAAGCCACGCTACACCACGAGTTCTATTAAATGGAACTTATGGTCAATAGTATGCGTTCAGGAAAACATGAATCTGAAGAAATCTAATTCGAGACTTCCTCGTGTAAATAATAATTTAAAGAATTAAGCCCAACTATGCATTCAGTCCCTGAAGGAGAGTTGAACCAATCGTTTTGCTCGCAATTAGCTTTTCCTTGAAAAAACTCAACGATTTTAATTTTAAGACCAGATTTACTGATTGAGCTAATAATTTCATTGAAATCCTTATAAACGTTGCATTGCACTGTTTAGCCTGGCCCCTTATACCCGATTTAGGAAGATGACCTAATATAGAAGTTAATTATACGTAACGCGATGCTTAGTTACTCAAGCATAAATTTTGCTGACGTCATCCCAACGCACGCCGATGCGCACTGCATGCGTACAACGAAACTTGCAATCAAGAGTTACGTAACATTTGCTCTACCGCGTACAAGGATCACGAAAAGAAAGTATGTATGACCAAATATCAGCCCTTTATTCTCTTGCAGGTGTACTTACTCTGAACACTTACTATTCACTCTATAGTATGCTTACGCTATGGTACACTTACCTGAACTTCTTCTGGGCTGAAAATGGCAATACCATCGTATCTGAATAAAATTTCAGGGTAATTGACAGCTTAAAAAGTGAATGTATTCCTAGAATGTTAGAATCGTGGCGCATTACTGAGGAAAAGACTTTTTAAATGGCAGAACAAATTCATTCGTCTTCGATGTGGCAAATGCTTCATAGATTCGTCTTCATTGTGGGTTTTTTATTTGTGTATAGATTAAAAACATGAATTGGTGTAGTATTGATTTTATGTTGTATCTACAGAACTTATGATGAATCTGGTTTTCGAATGGGTATGTTCTTCGTTTTAAATTCAGCGGTAAACTGAAATTGAAGTGCAGTTACAATCTGCATGTGCAGGAGTATAGTCACAAGCAGGGTGCATCAAAAGTAGACTAAAGTTCTCAAAAGCAAAACCTCTTTAAGGCCGCGCCTATACTGTTCCCATGAAAGCAACAACAAAAATGCGATTAAATGACAAATGACAAAAAACTCGCTTCGACAACCTCTTGCATCCAGCGTTGCATGTACAAGAGGAGGAAGATTTTAGTGCGGTGCTAAAAATTACGGTTAGGTTTCGGGAGCAATAGCAAATGTTCTGAAACAGAACTAAAATTCATTTTGAAATTCCTTCATAGACAGACGCCTGGTATGCTGAAAACTGCTCGGTACATTTGCTTCAGTAAGACTATTACATGAGTTGGACCGCCGGTTATACAACTCTTGTACCTTTCTGGTTAAACACTTGTACCGTTTAACTACTTAATTATAAAAACAAATTAATAGGTTGATAATGAAGCAAGATCTTTCATGGGCGAAAAATGAAAATATTCTACATGTGCCTAAATGCTACATATAGCAACAAACCATACAGACATGATCATCGTTCTATCGCCACCCTGCGACCACCATAGCAGATTTACCAGGGCTGGTTGCTTATATCCGTTTAACTATGCGCGGTTGAGAAATAGCTTCCCATCAGGCACACACAGTTTCGTTCATGAACGCCGGTCCCTGAAGCTGCCCTGAACAGTATACTTTATGTCTTGGCTCGAGTTTCTGGCGTACAAGTATTCTCAATGACAGCTTATTATCAGCTCAAACACTTCATCGATCGTTCCTGCGTAAAAGTTTTTTGCACGCTAGATTTTTAATGTTTAAAGTTAACGGACGCTCGAAAAAATGGTATTCAGATCGAAAAGTATCGTATCGAAATATTACAATAGAGTTTGATGCTAAGAGGAAACCCATATCTCACAATTATTTGTAAAAATCCGAGTTCAGAGGTTGCATGGTTTACTGAAACTAAAATTTGATGGATTCAGAGATAAGGGAACCCCTCACCGGGATACAACTACTGTTTGTATGGAAATTGCCACCCCCAGTGTGAGGATGTGAGATCATCAGTTGAAGACCGCGTTTGTGTAATTGATCTCCGGTATTGCGCTGGTATTGCAATGTTTTGTGAACACAGAGAACTACCTCTATGCTCGAGGTTGCCTCATTTCCTGCTCTATAGTAAAAGAGGATGGTGCTCGTGTATCTCCACGTCTGTTTTAGCTAGAAATCGTTCATAAACGTCTTTGTCCATAAACTAGGTGTGAGTCATTCAACCAGTACAAGTATATCCCTTCAAGTCACAAGGTGTCGGTGTACGTGATACGCCGCGATTGTGTTCTTGAACTCTGATATTGCACTGGCATTGTAATGTTTTGTTAATGCAGTATTTTGTAAATGTGAAAAAGTATGTATGCGGCAGCTGAAAAGAAAGATGTTCATGTATAAGGAAACACAGTAGCAGGAAAATCGTGGGTAGTTACAAGAGGAGGAACTCAAAATTGGATCCTTAGAAGAGTACAGCTAAATATTTACGCATTTCATTTGCCACAAGCGATCGATGCATCAGTCAACTCTGTACGGCGTTAGTGGGGTTGAATGAGGAATTGATGTGAGTAGATCTAGCAGAAAAAGGGGCAATGTGTTTAAATTTTTTGTAGTTGGGAAAGGAACAATGTGTGCAGCAGACATTACTTCATTGTAAGTTATAATAAGCAAAGAAGGTGTACTTGAGCAAGGAAATCTACGAAATACATGCAATTAAACAGAAGGTATTAGATGTTGGGTAAATGAAGTCGGTAAAGAAACAATGTGTAGAGTAGCAGTAACTACACACATGAAGTTGACTCAGTTGAATAAGGAGCTACGAACAGAGCTGGCGTAGTTACGTGAGCAATGTGCGGAGTAGATGTAGTTGAATAATTCGTAATGTACAGAGAGGATGGAGATGTGTATGGCGTTGCCTGAGATCAACACGAGGGCTGTACGTACGCCCATGTGTTCCAGTGCGAGATGCCGTGTATGGTCGGGATATGGTGCACATATATGGGCGGCTATAGGCGCTCCCGTCTCAGCCTCTCTGCTCTTATGGCCACTTCTTATAAGGCTTATAATCCTTACAAGGATCAAGGGGCCTATATGATTTTGTTCCTTTAAGGCTTGTTTGATGCTTGCCTCCAGTCCTACACATCTATTATGATATTATTAGACGTGCGTTACTGCCGGGAATGTCGGTTCAACAGATCAAGGCTGTTCTAAGTAGACTAAATGACATACTTTTGCTGTGCAAGCAACCTTCACTAAACCCGTGTCATCTGCCTCGCGTCCCATGGCTACGAACGCTTCCTGTACATACCAACTCACCACTTTTAAGACATTTTAAAAACCAATGTTGACTTGTAGCAACGTTATTGGAAGCAAACTGTATTTCTTTTCTTACGTTTCTAGTGAATACGCCCCTATGCAGCACGGACAATGTAGTCTTGCCCTCAAATTTCTGGAATTAAAAGCATCGTTAAAATATATCATCCTGATAAATGTGGTCTGAATTCATCAGTTTACGAAATTGTGACACGAAGCAAAAGTCACGTTATGGGCGCTACTATAGCCAAGAATGGGATGTCAAACTGTAAAGATCAAATCTCCTATTGGCACGTTGTGTTATTGTTATGGTGGCTACTACGAGAGCTAAGTGTCAGAAACGGATCTAAGAAACCTTGAGAGTATAGGGTCGTGAGTCTAAACAACGTTAAAATGTTGATTTGTAAGCGTCATAATGACCAACGCTTGGTGTTTAGTCTACCAGCCTTTTAATCATCAGCATGGGTAAAATATAAGCATGAATAACACAAGGGATCAAGATGTCAGTGTCAACATAAAACGCACTTTACTTTTAGAAATTACTCGTTTTTAACACTCTAGGTCTACAGCAAATTTAGAACTAGGTGGAAAAAATTCCTGTGTGCGAAGAAAAGTTTCAAGAAAGGGTACTGTTTTCATCATAATTATTACGCATCGCTTAGAAATAAAAGTTGAATCGACAATTGAGATCATGTATATACAACACATACGAACGCCACCAAATGGCAAAAAAGGCAAATTACACAATTTTAGAGACTTGGTACTTTGTTGCGAAGCATTTCGCATCAACTCGAGGTCAGCTATGTCTTAGCATGAAGTCAATATGGTTAGAGTGAGCCGTGGTATTTGCTGCCATCCTTTGTCCAGTTGTTTGAACTTTTCGTCCTTATTTTGGGTCAGTTTACTTCCTTGGCGTTTCTCAGGTTCTGCCCAAATTCGGTCGATAATATTCAAGTCGATAGACTGAGCTGATTAGTTCACCAGCACCTAGCACAAGACGAATCCTTTATTTCTTGACGGAAGTTTTGGACTTTATTTTATCCTCTTTATTCTTTCTTAATGTATCAAATATGATACATTCCAAGTATGAGCGTCTCAATCAATTCTAACTCATTAAAGCGTCCAGCGTTGGATATTTTACGCTCACTGCATTTATTGAATGAATGTCTGACTAACACCGAGTGCGTCCATTTTTATACCTCAAAATTCGTAACTTTTTTCAAGTTTATTTGAATTCATCCGAGAGAAAAGATTTGAAATTACATTTCTGCTCAATATATAGGTTCTCTTGTTAATGGAAGCGCATCGTAGTCGTAAGTGCCTTCACACTGATGCCGGTTTATTGACCATCCGGAAATCGTGGTATGGTCAAAATGCTTTCGAACTAAACGCAAACAAACCGCGATGTTTTAGTTTTGAATCCAAAGATACACTTAAGAAATCACCAAACCTGAATCTGACGCTAGAAAATAATTAAAATCTAGCCATTCGAGAGAGTGAAAAATTTTAGGAGCTTGGATCGATCAAAATACGTGCTTCAAATCTCACGTAAAAATTTACAACAGAATCAATGGAACTGTAATGTTATTTTACCGGTTACAAAGTATGTTATATGAAAAATCTACATTATTAACCGTTCTGTCTTTAGTGTTATCGCGTAATGACAACTGTTTCCGAGTCTGGGGAGATAAACCTTAATATCACCAAAGAAAGTAAATAAAAATGTTTGAAATAGCGGCCTAGGTAGCATGCAAATGTAAATTCAAGAAGAGCGATCATGTAACCCCTCTCCTAAATAAACTCAGCTGGCCCCAATTCGAGATAAGTTCCTAATCTATAGAGTGAAAAAAATTCTCCTTTCTACCTCCCCTCAACACTAGAAAAGCTAGTTTTCGCATTTTCGAGCATTCGTTCTTTTTGTTTTCTGTACATGTAGAGTAATTTATGTTCACTCCCGCTTTCAACAACACCAACAGCTATCGCAGAAACCCAGGTATCAATGCAAGTGAAAACTATCCTCCAAAGCGTTCTTCATCAATGTGTCACCTTCTTCTTCTTGGACTCTAACCAGTATTTATAATCTTTCTCAAGCTTGAAATGAATGAATGTTTGTTTTTCTAGCAATTTTTTGTCCTATGATATCTATTATGGTGTATTCATCATAACAAGATGTTTATAAAAAGACGTTTCAAAAGACTAAATATAGCATTTCATTTATCAACTTCTTTGTGTAAATCGGCTGTTTTTTTCATATTGTTTCGAATGCGACGGAGAAATCCCATTCCGGAACAGCTGAAAGTGCCCCAAACGAGGGCTGTGCCTTCGCTATGCTTCATAGCGCGAGTTGGGTTTTGGTTTCTTATCTATCGCTACACAGATTTCTGACAAACTTTTCTCCGTCCGAGCGGAACTTATCATTACACTTCGATTCGTTGATTTACTTCAGACCACCCCCACTCTACTTCGCAGGGGTGCCGTGAATGTGCACTTTTCCTATTCCATTGGAACACGAATGCGTCGATATTTTTCAGCCATCAATTGCTTCTTCCCGAGAATATACCTCAGCAATTTTGCTTCACTAAGACGTCTTCTAACTGTCAGTACTGTCTGATTCAGGCTTTTTGGATAATTATTTGCATTTTGTAGTCCATTGTTGTGAGCCTTGTGGATTCTCTCGAAACAGGCGTTTCATGTTTCTATCGACTAAATTATCAGTAATTTGTGGTTTACCCGCTCCTTGAAAATTCTTCCTGGTTTCTCCCAGCGTGACCTCTCAGGGGTATACAACCATTGTACCTATGAGAATTAGCGCTCTTAGAAGAAAATGTTTGAGGGCCCGAGCTGAGAGTTAGGTAGGCCTTCTTTTTGTTGAAATAAAATGTTTATTTTTGGTATGTAATGGACTACTTTTTTTCGGTTCACTGCTGTCTTGTTTTTCAGTACCTACTACTTTCTTCTTCAACTTTTATCTTGTTTCATGAACTTCTTTCTCAACTTACTGTTTCTATGCCCCTTCTGCACAGATTCCGCGTTCCCTTACCTCCATACTAAATGGTGCCTTCTTCCTTCCTCTCTTCAATACGCTCTTTTATTGTAGTGGTTAGGGAGGCTTAAACTCACATATAATCTAATCTTCTTGTGACAAGAGCTCTGAAATGGTATAAATTGATGGCGCGAAATGTGTTAACGAATTGCTTACTACATTTCGGTCTTCTTACTTTTGTTATGGGATTCTGTTCTGGTGCAGAAATGTTCATTGCTTTTGCAAGTTTTCCCAATGCGGAAAGGTGGAAAGAGACTTGAAAAACAAAAACACGAGAAATTAAATAACTTCTACTCGTTGACAAAGTTTTATCCAAGTTGCAGCGCAACTTTTTATTTTTTCCTAATTTTGAGAGAGTACTTTTGAAATTATTCTATGAATTATTCAGAGATAAAAATTTTAATCAGGCAGGTTATTGAGTGTTATCATAAACTTGAGCATTTGATGTGCACTAGCGAAAAATCACTAATTCCTGCACCTCATCAAAACGAAACAAAGTACCAGTAGTAATTATTTAAACATGAGCAGCAACATTTCATTTCCAAAACCTACTTTCACACAGCAAGCATTCCTGCAAATACCAATGCTGCACGGGCCATTACCTGAGTGAGAATGAGCTCTTCTTAAACCGACATCAAATGGAAAATTGTTCGTGTTTTGCTATGGTGCCTTGGTCATTGTGCTCCCATTAATTTGATATATCTCTTGTACTTGGCACAGAGTAGCGATAGTTTGTACAGTGAATGCCGCGCTTCTGGTATTACCCACTCAAGTTTCACCCTCACAATGCAATATTATTTGAATCTTGAATTAACTGCCGAACATTTTTCGACAATCTATCAGGATTCTTCTTAGCTCATGTTCAGAAAATTCAGATACGAAACGTACAAATCCGATAGTTTTTCCGCGCGCTAGTTTTCATTGTATTCTTCGGACAGGTGTGGAGTATCCATCATTTTCTCGCAGTGTCGGTCTGTTACCGTAAACTGCCTCAGCTTCTCTTATTTGGAGGTGCTTTATCAACGCTGCGCTGCCGAGCGAATGCGATAAGCTCACCTTAGGCAACAGCTCAGCTTCATTCTGATGTGAGGTGTTCTCGCTGTAAACTTTTAGGGCAATCTTCGCCTCTGAAAACAATAATACAGAACGTTTTTTTTTTTTTGGTAGCCACCCCCTGTTTAATAATACGTTGCTTGTTCCTTGATCGATTACTTACTTGACTATTTGCTTGATGTGTTCGTTCCTAAACTTCCATTCTGTAAACTGGATTTCTGCACACAACATGATGATGGCATCCGTGTGTTTTTTCTTTATTTATATTGAAAGAAGTTCATTCAGACGTTATTCTATGATAAAAATGAACTCGAAAGAAGGAAGAATATACATTTAAATCTAAATAGTTTTTGCAATTGAGTTGAAGCGCTAACGTCAAAATGCCGTCATTGACAGCAGAAGAACGCTAATGTTGAAATGAGCGTGGATTGCTTCGCTTAGCTAGAATTAACGTTGTGATCAATGTTGTTGCAATTCTTCAGTTCAGTTGAGTTTCGCTAATTTTTTAAGTATATTGTGCCGTATTTTCACGTCGTGAATTGACCTTCTGCAACTGGTTTCTCTGACTTGCAAATGAAATGAGAAGTTAACAGGCATAGGCTAATTTTTTTCATCAAGCACAATTTACTTCAATCTCAATTTAATTTTGGTCCCATTCTAATTTAAGTCTCATTTTGATTTTGGTCTTATTTTAATTTAGATCTCATTTTAAATGAAATCTCATTTTAAATTAGGTCCTATTTTAATTTAGATCTCATTTTAATTTGGTCATATTTTAATTTAAGTTTTATTTTAATTTAGCTCCCATTTAAATGTAGAGTACTTGACAGTAAAGTCTCAAATGGGAATGAGTCAAGTCTCAAGTTACGAGTGCAGATCTCAATAGTCACCGAGTGCAAGGAGCATGCATTTTCGGTCACGCCAATTCTCACGCAATTCAAAATGAGGCACTCATTTCAAAAGAAGGCGCCCGTGGCGACATCTCCGACACCAAAAACTCGCTTGTGTGAGAACAGCAAGCAACCCGTGAGCTGCCCAAGATCACTGACCTGAACTGGGACGTTCTTCTGCTTCTTAATTTAGGCGTCATCGATTACTCAGCTCCATCCTTACGCCTGCGAGTCTCAACTCGACTCTTTTTCTTAACTTGCGCCTTGCTGAAAATTTGCTCCCGCAACACGTGAAGGCCTCGTAAGCGAGTTTTACGGGATTGTGTCGCTTCTTCACGAGGGAGAATAATGGTGCTCAACTAACAGCACAAATACGTGAAAATGTGTTTGTTAATTCTCATTATTAAAACTTGAACTGTGTTGTAACTCCTGGTACATTTTATGCGTCGAATGTTTTGTCCTATTTTCGAGCAGGGAGAGCAATCCCTTCGCTGTTAAAATTATTAAAGAAAAGCCTTGTCATATTCTTCTAACGAAAATACAGTATTTCCTTGCTTTGATTCTCTAATTGTTTTCTAACATTTTTTGCTAGGCTAAATTTTCCGTCCATGAGTGAGGCGGATATAATTCCCACAATTTTAAGCATTCACTGGGGCTATCCTAGGCAGCTTATTTAATTGCGGAGACTCAGCAAATAAACAACGAGCACTAAGTGGACCCTTAAACGGCAAGGAAAAGAAACGAGGAGTGGGCAGCTGTTTTCTCAATTAAATGGGCAACAGGATACTGATGAGAAGTTTGCGTGTAACTCAACAACAGGAGACTCTCGCAAATCCCATATTTAGGTTGCATCAAGAAAGAATCTTGTTCTCGTCTCCATGTGCGCGCAGCGGCAAAACCGCCGCGGGTTTCCCAGTCCCATTGATACACCAAAAGATCGGCAGTTAATTTCGCGCTGTTCAACTGCCCACGTCATCTGTACCCCTGCCCCAATTCGGACACGAGCTCTTAACCTAACGCCGGTCCGAGATTTTCACCCTCCATGTTTCGTTCATGGAACGGCCAGTGTCTCTGGTGAGAAAGGAACTCGCGTTCCTGTCGTGGGTTAATTCAAGCGGCGTCATTAGTTCAGCGTAGAAATGAACGAGCGCGTTTCTCATTGATGGCAGAGCGCGGTCGGCCTACGCGGAGCTGAAGGAGTCGGTGGGCGTAATGGTCTTGACATAAAAGGACACGCTACGGTGCGAGAGTGGTAGTAGCTTTGCGCTGCCCACACGCTTCATGCAACGCAGTCGTGAGACACACTAGCGCCCTTCTTGCTGCTCTTTTGACTCATGACACTCATCCCGTATGTTCATATCGGGATGCCTTCATTCGAGTACTATGAGGGGACTTATTGTTTGATTTGGAGCAACTTTTGGGTAGGTGGATGAAGCCAAAAAATGCAACAGAAGTGGTTTTAGCTTTAAAAAAATACATAGATGCACATACATATACATCTCGAATTAATTTCCGTCATTCTATGCCGCTAAGATCACATCAATCGGTTACACACTCTCTGCGAATCACTTATGAAGGAGACGCGCACTATTATTTAGGATCATTTGATAGGTTTTTTCAATATTTTTGGCCTCACAAACATCTCAATTTTGGTGAGGCCTTCAAGAAGCATCGTTCATAGATCGATCAGATGCATAAGTCTCTGAGGTTCATGTCTGGAGAGAATCAAGGCTTCCTGATTTCAACGTGAAATGAGAAACTGGAACTGTACGTCAGCTCTCAGGCTTCGGATATCTCAGGTCTCTCAGGCTTCGCGAGAGGAAGTAGAGTGACCACAGTATTGTCTTCTGGGGCGTTCGGTGACAATTCAAGGTCTCGCTAGCCAAAATCGGTTGTGATTCTTTAAAAAAATATATTCTGTGTGTTCGCGGAATGGGAAGTTCATTATGAATGAAGATGATACAAAGGAGGTGGAGAATGGAACGAACCAGGGTCTGGAAATGGTTTTAAATGCAGTTACTATCATTAATGTAGTTGAAGACAAACACATTCAGAAGGGTTATTCGTAATGTTAAAGTCCGTGTATCTAGCCCTATGTTTGTATAAGTTGAATCAGAAAGCAACCATCCATTATTCTGAACTAAGGTCAAAAGCATACTCACCTGATAAACTGCAAAAAGAAATATACACGATATGTTCACTAAAAACCAGTTTCAATTTCTTACCATGCCTTTGAAAATCGCTCTGAACCATGTACTCTTTTTCTCTAACTGGGGAGTTCAACGAATGTAATTTACTGGGGAATTGTTTCGAAGAATGTATTGTTCTTAAAATATAGCGCCCAATTTATGCGCGTTTTGTTTCGGTCGTCTTGTATTTTTAAAGAATCTTACATAAAACTGCCCAGTCTAAGCTGGTTTGTTAATTGTACATGCTTGACTTCGTAAAAGTATGTTTACTCACTCCTGAATTGAAACTGAATTCGGACCGAATATCATCTTCTTGAAGGATTCCATCGTTACTATTGGTTCTAGTAAAACTTGAGAATTACTTCCGAGTTACAGGTGTTGAATCTTATAAAACTTGAAAATGACTGGCGAGTTACAGGCGTTGAATTTCGTGAAACTTAATAAATGACTGACGAGCTACAGTTCGACATTCCGTTCGACACAAACCCGCAGGCGTGCTCGCTGTGTAATATGCGCTTTATCAACCACTCCGAAGAATTATTTCGAGATGCAGGTGACGTAGTGCTAGGCAATGTTATAACAAATTACCCCAGTGATTCAATCAATGTCACGTTCTCTTTATTTTACACTGATGAGTCCTCCTCTTTGAATCTCCTTTATTTGAAGAGTATGCTGTTGTATTATATGAGGTTCGACGTAAAAGACGTGAACTACCTTACTTAGTGATCTGTGAACTGAAAGAAATGGCTCGAAGGTTTTATTTATTTATCTGGCTAAAAAATATCTCGGCACAATTATTTAGTCTTTTGTTCAGGTGCCCCCTCAGGAGGGGGACAACTATTGTATCTACAAGAATTCGAGCTCCTAGGGGTAAGATGCAAGGGCCCGAGATGGAGATTAGGTAGGGCTTTATTTCGTTGAAGTAGAAAAGGTTTTCTGTTTTGTGACAGACGATTCATTTTTGGTTGACTGCTGTCCTTTATCTAAACACCTATAAATTCTTTCGTGAGCTTATTTTCTTCTTTCAATCTTGCTATTTCTATCTACAAGGTGCTGGGACACACCTAGCGCATAGATCCCCGTTTCCAAAATTCCACATTCAACAGTGCCTTCTTTTTTCTCTTTTGGGAACACCGTTTTTTCTCTCTCGGGAACACTAAGGCTGAAACAAATTTTTAATCTTATATAATCTAAGGTTAAGTTATTTAGTATGAAGGTATTATAAAGCGAGTGAGTTAAGTTGTAAATATTAAATATGAATGTGAATAATTTACTACACAAAGCGTAATGTATGGAAATGCTTCGATTAAGAATTAACGATTTTAAGGCGATTCCTACCATGCAAAATGCGATTATACAATTCTGGTGACCTTGCTTGCTAGGTGAAAAATACTGTGAATCAGGAGCAGTCCCGCTCGTGTGGTTTTCAATCTGAAGACATGGGGACACAGAAATTAGTGGCGGCTGACGTCTGCACCTCCTGGCGGAAGTTCCTGCTGCTCAGAGCATGCATAAACCGAGCGGGGTTGTCTCGTGAACATCTCTGTTGCATTGATTTATATCTATGGGTCCTCAGCCAAGAAGGATTGTCTGATGCCCATCTATGTTACATTTGTTGTCTGTTTTGCATCAATCTAAATCCTGCGCGGCCTAAGTCAAATAGGATTGACTCATGCATGTTCATGTTGTATGAGTTTGAATCTTATACGTCTTTTTATTCCCAAATATAGGGTATTATTTTGAAACCAAATTGCACCCAAGACTCTTCGGAAGCAAGGTGACTTCTCAGTTTCGATTAAAAATCTTTCCATCACAGTGCTAACAAGTAACACATATTCCATTTAGTTCAGGGGCTTCTCCATCCCACAGTGTGTAAATGAAATCATTGTGGTGATGGCAGCGCAGCCGAAACTTAAATTTCTGCTCATCAGATAAAAGGAGACAGCAAGTCAAATAACACCTTCTACCTTCGTTTCGACTAGCATTGAGTTTTTTGAAAATGTAGCCATCGAATGTGTCTCAAATCGCTGTGGGAAAGATTGTCGATTGCTTTGACGGCTTTTTGCCTCCATTTTGAATCTTATACTATAACTAGGAGAACTTTCCAGTTTGAGTGCATTTATTCGCGACAAAAGTGGGCATTCATCAAAAATTCGAATTTTAGTTTCCCTGACACCAAAATAGAAGTGAACCAAAACTCCACAACTGGGACAGTCATTGCCGAATTAACGACATTTTGGAGCCCTTAGACTTCCAATGTTTAGTCCATACCTTGAGTATGAGGTCCTTTGGCCACTCATGTTCGTCAACTTATGTGACGAGTAACTCGACGCTGTTTCAACATTGGTCGTAATGACGAGATCGAGTCCTTCATTTATTTCTTCCAGTTTTTCTTGGGCTAGTCTTACTTGTCGTTCTCCGACATCATCCTCTGATACGCCTCTTAGTTTTTTATCGTCTTCGTTTTTCATGCGAAGTTGTTTTTTCTCAATTCCAAGGGCCATCTCCTCGAGAGTGTACGGCGATATTTCTGGAAAAAAAGCACCATAAAGCACACAAACTGTCTCCGAATATGGCTCCTCGGTTATAATTGCTTCTTTTTTGTGAGAAGCCACTGACCATTGAGTTGAAATGAAATCTGGTCGTTTGTAAACTTCATCTAAGAAGTTCTTCAATATGCATAGGGCCAGCGCGTCAGCTGTGTTCAGCACTCTGCAATTGAATTGATATTATTAGTTGACATATGTTTTGTTATAGGGTTCTGATTAAAAATTATTTAGATGTCCACTTCGTACTTTCCTGTTGTATCTCGCAGTGAGTATTGGAAGACCGGCGCCGCCGGATGTCTTTTATTGCACTTGGGTTTCGCGTGTCTCTGAGCCGGATAAGTCATAAAACGCCGGAACTGACCGACAGAAGTCCTTTATGGTGCCTTGCCTCTGCCACGCTTTACAACTACCGGAAAGTCCTTGTTCGACTTCCGGGCACTGCTAGTTATAAGTAAGGTCTGTCACCGATGGAATCGGTACATTACTAAGAGCCTTGCTGTGCGTATACTTATCCTTCTCCCGAGTTGCGGCTCAGGGAACTGAAGTGAAGTTAAAGCTTCTGCTACAATACCTCAAGTTGTGTCGATAGTACGACACTACATTTCCTATGCTAGTAGAGGCTCTCATAACTTTTTCAATAGTATCGTTTGTCCACGTCTCATTTCACGTTGCATTTACTGTGAGTGTTGATTCCTTTTTTATCGGCAACAATGGCGGGCTGCGCCAAATGAGATCGAGAAATATTTACCCTTGGCGTACCCTTTCAGTTGACTTTTTACTGGATGAAATTTCTCTGTATGAACTGTGTTAATTGTGAAGAAATTGATAATTCAGTTTGGTTTCATAAGCTGTCAAGTTGCAAGGGGTTTGCTGGGAAATTTACCGTTTGTTTCACATTATTTCTGCGCGGGCACAGATATAGAAAGTGAAATATTAGCGCAGATACAATCATGTACAGGTCTCGTAACTTGTCTGTTTTCCAGGTACTGAGGAAATTATTAATACGAAGCGATTTTAAGATATTAACAAAGCGTAAAAATGTTCTCGTTAATTTCAAACCTGTCCTGGTTGTGCTCAAAACAAGTAAAGGTGAAAAATTATAATTCTACATGGAGTGAAAGTACTGCAGTTAGATCATTTGGTTAGTGTTCAAGTCAATGATCGTTCATGAGATTTACACTCCAATCTCGTGAAGAAATTCACTGCACACTTACAGTGCAACGTATCAGCATCTTTGAAGGTTGAAGTGTTTAATTAGTGCTGCGAATTTCGCCGCTTTTGTTTTTGTGCCTTTCATTACAGCCTTCGTGCAAGTTCATTCTTGCTCAATTTTTTTGATGTCATAAATATTCATAGCATTGTAGTTCTTACTGATGCATCTCTCAGAACCATGCTCTCAATTCTTTCCCACTTTGAGACTCGCCTGATCGTCTCACCGCAAACACCGCAGCACCTCCGTCGCACCGCGTAACTGCACGCATACTCAGTTTACCTTTTTCGCCAGAGTCTCCATGATCGTAGCCGCCCAAGTATAGGCAATACACTGGGCGGCTGAAAATAATAGATGCTGCATTGAAAAATCCATCCTAGGTGTTCGTTTTCGTACTATTTTGCACAAACTGATTTCATGTTCTCTTCTTCACAATTGTCGGTATGACTGTTGGCGTTTCATTAAACTGCAGTTTCAATAGTATTTCGTTTTACCGCTGTCCCTATTATTAATTTTATATTATAATTCATTAGTGCTAATAAATAACCACAAAGAAATATGCTCCCAGTTTCCAATTTCCAAAAACTTTCTTCTCAGTTTCCAATTTCCAAAAACTTTCTTCTCAGTTTCCAATTATTAAAATTTTGGAATTTTCACAACTTAACAATATTATTAAACCGTTTGGTCGTCAATATTTCATCCAAGTAATGAACACACTTCAACAATAATTTTGCGAAAAAAATTTGCCATTTGCTTTTTAAAATCCAAGTCCAGCAGACGATTGCCTTTTCACTGAATCTGCCCAATAATATGCCTATCTACTGAAAAACTTAATGCCAATTTCATTCTGCTAGGAGCTCGTGTTTTTTCCAAACATTACTTAGTCCCTATGCCTGAACTCTTGCATCATTGAGCTTGCTTCCTACTGACTATCGCGTCTCACACAAAATCTTCCAATGGAAACGCTTCTCTTTCTCTTGAGCTTTGGTTCTAACAGACAATTGCTTTAATCTACATTGGCGCTCAAATTTGCATGGAACAATAGCTGCTGTTTAGTTAATGTGCTGCCTAAAGTGATATTTCTTCCAATTTTGACAGCTATACTAGCGCTTTACGGCTTTATAAAGGGCAACTGTAAAATAAATCTAGCTCTTGGACTGTGAAAATATTTCTGCACAAAGCTTTTGAGATGCATAAATTTTCACCTTAATTCATTAAGCAGTACCATTGCAAACCAATCCGAATTGATGGCTTAAACTGAGAGATGGATTATATTGACCTGTCTACAGAGGCAGATAAAGAGACTGAACACGTCAAGTGAGGGGCCAGGGTTGCCACAAGAGGTAGCATTTGCATGGCGGCGTCGTTTGGAGCATCTGCAAATCAATCAGGCTTAAGATCACCCGGCGACATCCGCCAGAGCTGATTATCTGGATCACTTGAGTCGTCCGTCCTCAGGTCTGCGTCTCCTTGTCGGAGCGTTGTAACGGAATCTCGGGGGCCTTGGTGGGCATTAATGGGCTCTGCGCTCGGGCCACATGCATCATTGCTTCAGAAGTCCGGCAGCATATTTGAAAACCAACTTTTGCCTTCTCGGCTTCAGAAGTCGTCGCTTGGGTCTAGCAGTAAGTATACTTGAAGTCTAAAGGGCGGCTTTTCTGAGAAGCTTTGTTTTTTATTTGGCGCTGTGTTTTGTCTATCAACTTCCCAAGGGTTTGTATAGTTTTAGGCTGATAGTTGGTGATATCGAGGTAGGCAAAACAAAATCTCATACCCTTCCATCGTTCATCGTTTCTATCTCGCATTCTGACTCTAACTGGTGGGTTCATATCAATGAAATAATGTTATTATTGAACAGTAGTTTACGCTATCCCAATTCGATTAATGAAATTAAAGAAATTTTTCATTTTTGACCTGCGTACATAAACTGAATAGTTACTTGGAGTTGGCATTTTGCAGTCCTGATTATTTTTTATTTACTCAGTTAAAATCTGCATGGAGATTTGTCCACCGTAATGAAATTTTCCTTGAAATGATCTCCGTTAAAAACTCTATGTACTACAATATATTGGTTTTGCTAGTGCACATTATGGTTCCCTAGTACTTACTGTGCCTGTTGCAATTATTTCACATGGTATTTTAGTCTCTGGGAACAAAGGAGCTCATTGAATTGGAACAGTAATTCGCACAATGGGCACTAAGAATGTTGTACAATACACTCCTATTATTGTGCACGTAGCGACCGCAACGCTATCCGAATACCATGTTGTAATCTTCCGATTACGTCGTAACCTTACGACCATGTCTTAACCTTCGCTTGTTATTCGTTCTGGGCAACTGCTTGTGGCTCTGTTTCCCCCATATGGTGTTATCACTTGGTTAATCAGCACCAAGTAAGTCACTACAAAAGGCAGGCTTGTAATTTGGAGGGAGCCTTGGAAGTTCTCATCTTCTTTGGTCCTTCTCGGAAAGATAACCACAACCCTAAACCTCTGTGGTCGTGCGTGGGAGGGCGTAATTATGGTCCGAATCTTTTTCTTTTCGATAAACCCGAGATCTTGTTTCATTGTTGCATGCAGTGTGTGCCAATACGACCTACCAAAGTATGTCAGATTTTTTTGCCTCTTAAAAGTTGTCCTATGTAACGTTGGGTACGGGGCCACTGCATAGGAGTATAGGTTTACTGGACACTTTTGCCAACGAGAGATACCCCGGCTTATTCTATATTGCTCTTGTTCCTCACACAAGCAACGTTAAACAATGAAACTGGTTCGCGTATGAATGCGATCAGGTTAGAGAATTAATGGCAAGCAAAAACCAGCCGCTGAAAAAATTTATCACTAGAGCAGTTCTCCTTGTAAGAATTGAGCTGAGTTCTTTTATTACAACAGTCGCTGAAATGTTACTGTAAAAATTGACCATATAGTATTGGCGTTGTGTACTTCCGATCGATCTTTTATTTTACCAAGATTACTCGGTTTTCTATTCAAATATGCGTAACTCCAGCTTGTGGTGAGAATAGGTGTGTTACAAAATTACACTGTTCGTATTGGCTGGAAAAGTATCTCATAGAAAGTACTGCCGCTACCCGCTACTTCTTAGGTAGTCTACGGTTGTTAAAACTCTTGATTTTCAAGATTATTCACTAATGAATTCTTTTGTTGGCATTTTCTGAAACTGTTAAACCATGCGCAAAATCTTCTCTTATTTAGGTTGGCATAGGTGTCTCATTTTGGGAATCTCAACGCTTGATTTGGCTGGACGTTCGCTTGATTGGATACGATGCAAAAGCTCAAGAGCGCAGAGCGGAGTAGCAAGCCATTTTGTTACCGTATCGATGTTCGCGAAAACACACATTGGAAATACAGTTTTTCAAAAGTGAACTAAAGTCATGTGTCAAACTCCATCCCAAATCTGGGCGAATTCCAGAAACACCTACTCATGCGAGCATTATCAATCCACTGGTCGACTACCAAGATACGTGCACACCTACGTACGTACAGGTGCGGAGAGTGGGCACCAACAAACGTACTGACGAACATCAAACGTCCTTACAAGGCAACTGCGAGCGATACCATGTGAAAGCGGTCACTAACCTGATGGTTTTTGCGTCTCAACGCAAAAAGCATCGTCACTGTTCTACAGAATATCGTTCGTTTTTCCATGCACTGGAGCATCTTCTGTAGCTTTGCTTGGGCGTCGTAACTGCTAGCCAACGGCTCCATTCTACTTTTGCATGCGAGTCGCTCGTCCCCAAAACAAGTTGGTTACCAACTGTTCATCGTAATATCATAATATTTTGCCTGCCTGGAAAGCACTTAGATTGGCCAACCGAAAGCTGCGTGCGGTCGCGCAAACTATCCTGTTTTTTCTTAAAGCTCGTCATATTATGAGCACGAATGGTTGATCAGGGGTTGTTTACGGCCAGTTTTCTCAAGCTCACACCGATCATTAGGATAGATAGAATTATTAATAAAACTAATTACCCAAATCCAGGGTTGATTTTCACGCTTCCTTTCCTGTCACGAGTTACACCTGTACTTTCAAATTGATGCAGAATAATTTGCAAATTCTTCTGTTAGGAAATTTGTCTTCATGAAGAAAATCTTATTTTCTATTTAAAATTCTTAATTTAGAGTGCGAACCTCAAAAAAGATCAGATATCAAGACATTGAATCTACAGGAGCTTTTTATACTCTGTTGGCAAAAGAGGTTCTTTTTTGCATTAACTAGGATAACAGATAATACGTGCCAAAAATTGTGGATGAGAGAAAAATTTGTAGGAAATATGTTCCACGAATTTCACATATGCACGCTCGTTTGTCGCTCTCTTTAGGTATCACTAATGGCTCTTAAAAATAATGCATGCGAGTTGATCGTTGTTTAAAAGTTGACGGAGACGCAGTTTATGCTCATCAACTTTACGATAAAATATAATATGCACGAAATAAAAAAACATTGGTGGTAGGTTGAAACGCTCTCAAAAATTTTTGACTTCTAGTACTTTTATAATTGTGGTTTTATTAAAAAATTGCAGTTATTTTGGAAAACAATCTTTGATAAGCGTCTTCCATTTTTGAGACAGCTCATTTTCTCTGCGAATAAAATAAAACTCATAATATTTACTAGATCATCAAGTTTGATCAATACGTTTCTCATTTAAAAAAATGTCTGCAAAGTTCCGTCTACCTTCGCGGTACTTCATTTTTCCCCTTTAAATGAAATTTCCTACAGCTTTTAAAGTGCTACCGTCAATGTTCATCATTTGTCCTTGGATGCTTTTTTTTAACCAGCAATTGTGTTAGTTTATTGATGTGTACTTTTGCCTCAACTCTTCATCGTGTGTAATTATGTAACTAATTTGCCCCTTGACAACGAACTTCAAATAAACAAATTAAGATACAAAGTAAACAAGAGCTAAAATACATTGGAGCTGTTTTTCTAGAAGTGAGGATGAAAATCTACTTGGAGAGAAAAGTGAGAAGATACCCAGTTAAGGAAAACTCGGGTACGGTTAGTTTACGGGACTTCTCAAGGAGCATCAGCAGGCTATAGGTTTACATAAATTCGGTTTGTTTATCCTATACTCTGGGGACTTTCGCTCGCTTGAGGATACTGTTAGCTTACCTCAGCTTTTGGTTGGCTGTCTATACTTCCATCTTTGGTAGCCCCTTTGCTCCTTTCAATTTCTTCCTTTCATCTTCATTCTTAACTTGCTATTGTATGCGCAGGATAACCCAAGTCAGAATGCACCTTATGCTTAGATTCCCTATTTGACAGTCCATAAAAATAGTCCTTCCTCATCAATCTCTTGAGATCACCTATGTTGTTGCTAGGAGTTTTGAGCTAACAAATATAACATAACAAAGCTATATCACGAACCTAGGAGGCCAGTTTACATTACTAAACTAAAAATGACTTTACGCTTGACTAACCTTTGACGTGATTTATTGATTTTTTCGCGGCGTAACGTTGGGAAGTGTGCACTGAAACTAAGTCCTATCTCATAAAAGAAACATTCACGAGCAGCTTAGAAACATGGAAGGTGACACCTTAATGATTACAGAAAATCCTCCCTAAAAGTTAGAAATGCGTTTACGTGGAAACGGGTAACACTTGGCAAACATTCTTTTCCGAGAGTAAACTTCTTTTCAGCAAATTCAAAACTTTAGAAAACATTACGTTTCATGCTATTCCTTATGAATTTTCTGACAATTTTTCATGAAGCACCCCTCAGGGGGATACAGCTATTGTATCTATGGGAATTAGCGCTCCCATGGGGAAAATGTGTGAGGGCCCGAGCTGTGAGTTAGGTTGGCCTTCTTTTTTGTTGAAGTGAAATGTTTTTTGCTATGCTAAGGACCACCTTTTTTCGGTTCACTGCTGTCCTGTTTTTCAGCACCTACTACTTTCTTCTTCAACTTTTCTCTTGTTTCATGAACTTCTTTCTCAACTTACTGTTTCTATGCCCCCTTCTGCGTAGAGTCCGCATTCTCTAATATCCATACTAAATGGTGCCTTCTTTTTTCCTCTCTTCGAAACGCTCTTTTTTTTTTGGAGCGGTTAGGGAGGCTTAAACTAACATATAATCTAATCTCTTCATGAACCATCCTTTCTGGGGAACCTCGTATATCTTGAGTAACGGAATATAAATACTTTCTCATAAAAGCAAAAATTTTAAAACAAGAACTCAAAATTGAAACAAACTTAATAGCGAAAACAGCCTCCGATCAATTCCGGTGTGGCCTGCTTGCTTGTTTCAGTTACCTTGTAGGGCAAGAGACGTGAAAGTAAAGCAAAGCTCAATGTACAGAAAGTTACAGCTGATCGTAGTGATAACTTTTTATTTCACAAAATTGTATCTATGTCCCTGTAATACCATGTATTATTTTCTTAACCTAGTTCTTTTAAACGGATTTTCATTGAATTTATGGTTATAATTTTGTGCAGTAAAATGATTTATGTATTCTTCAAACTGAGGCATACATTGAGATTCCAATCACTCAATGCCTCCAGTACCAGAATATTAGAGGCCTGTGGGGAGAATTACTTTTAACACTCATCACACTAATTAGATAACCTAAGATTTTCACGAATCGACGGTTTCCGGACCAGATTTTGAATTTCAACCATTATCAAGAAAAAATAAAACTACCCTTACTAATATTATAGGTCGCTTCATTGTCCGTTATTCTTGGATAAAAATGCTCTGTATTTCACGTGAAAGCTGTTCCAAATCGAGGTTATAGATTTTTGGTCAGTAGGTCAGCGTTTAAGAGTTATGTTACTGACTCGTTAGATGAGAAGAGCGAATGGGAAGCACGGTACACTCATGTGAGTACGAACGTTCTCTTCTTAGAATGGTTGATTTTTGGTTATCCTTGAGTTGAATTGAAATACTAGTCATGCAAAAGAGTTTACTAAAGTTTACAACTAAAATTATTCAGTACTAATGTTAATGTACATATACACATACAAAAATCGACTAACATGTTTTTCGGGTTTAACAATTTGGCTGCAACAACAATAATATTCATTTTAAACCAAGGCTGATGAAAACTACATCATTTCGGTAAATTAAATTTTGTTCATATTTTGATGATGACGAATAACAGCGAATCTTCATAACCAAAATACAAGCAAGAATTATTTGACTCGAAATGAACGAAACTCAAAGTAGCATCTCATCTTATTTAAGAACATGAGCAGCGTGAATATTTTTTTGCGAACTACTGAAAAGTGTTACCTCACAACACACTCAACTGAACAATTATTTTAGGGGTTTCTTAACAATGGAAGCTCAAGACCAATTGATTTTAACTACATGTGTGTTGCAAATATTGTACATCATTTAGAAACTATAATAAAATCGGACTTCGAGCAAATCGATCGAATACCCGGTCATTACCACTCTATCGTCTTTATAACTGTTTTAAGAGGAAGTCATTGTAAATAATTTCACTCATCCCTACTGTTGTTTGTAAAGGGAAAAACAGATCATTCTCAAGCTAACATCTTTCTACGTTCATACCTAGATCCCTTTCAACATATTTTGTGGCTGTTGTATTATTCCTCCTCTCTGCCTTCACCCTCAACGATAACAGTCGCCGTAAGTACTCCATTAATTTAACAGTTATTTAGAATGTAATGACCTTTATGTTGAAAGAATATATTTTCAGTTTCACAATTATCGTTGGTAAATATACAAAGTTATTGTTTCCTCACTAACATTAAAACAAGTTTCCTAATATACATATTGAAAAAGTTTTTACTTTTGGGCATGTTAAGAAAGTGATTTTAAATTTTCATGAAAAAATATTTCAGAATAATTGTTAACTTTTGGAAGTTAGGGAAATTCAATTTTCATGCAGGATAAGTTAAATTTGAAGTGTGATTTCCTATTGAAGAAGTAGTCATGCAATATATTCTCCAATTTTCACTTAACGATGTTTACTAAATGGTACTAGGTTCTAATAATTTATCGACAGCTTTATTATTGACTTGGGTTCGTACAGACGTAAATTGATTTTATTTCTTATTAAAATGATGAAAAACTAATCAAGCAATGATGAGGCTCTAGGATTCATAAAACTTCCTTCAAAATTCAATCATGAGCCTATTTTATTTACTAAGTTTATGAGAAATGATATTGACAAGAAATTATATATTGGTTGAGCATGTGACTCATTCCGTTTTGGTGGCTTGAGGAAGTGGTGAGGCGTAAGGACATCCCAGATACTGGTCAGCTATTCGGCCCGCCTCCCGTAAGCCGGACAGGAAGGCCCCGTGCACCGTTGCAGGGTAGTTGCGGATTGTGTGCTCCCCGCCGAAAAATAGCCTGGAATTGCATTCAAATCAATAACTGAACTATTTACAAGTAATTCCAAATATTTTTATTTCATCAATTGGCATAGAAAAATAAATTATCAAAGATCGCTCAGTGGAGAAAGGAGAAACTTTTTTCATTGACCATATAACAGTTACGTCTCGTTTGCAACTTCAGTGATTTTATCAGCTCTTAACCTAAATGAGGGCATGAAATGCAATTCAAATGAGGGGTTTCTCCCACACCCTCTCCCAGTGGTCTTCCCAGTTAGCTATATTTCCACAATAGCCGCTAGGTACCATGTGCCCGTTGTGTGAAAGTCGACTGATGAGATCAACGACAAACAATAAATTGGATGTACCAAAGAAGCATTATTGGACGGAGAATCAGATTTTTCGAATAAGTGCTTAGGCGGGCGGTAGGACTGAAATGAACCTGTTAATAACAAATGTCAATATTGGTTTTATTGCAGGCATTGTATTGCATTATTCGATATGTTGCTTCATCCAAGTACAAAGTGTAAAGAAAACTATTGAGTAATGAGATGCGCTTGTGAAATGTAGTGTAATAAAAAATTTATTCCTAATATTTATCGAGTGAAATATTATGTTCATCACGAGCCTATTTTGGTAATTCATGGGAGAAATTAAGACTGAATCCCCGTGTGAGGTAATATTAACTTCGAGAGTTGACGGCTGTATATTCGAGTCAAATACTCTAGGTGAAACTTTTTTGTACTTCTTAGATAATAACGTGTATTATAAATGTAATTAGAGTACGATTAAGTTTAAACGCAAGTAAATAATGCAACGATAAGATTTTCATGAAACTAGTATAACTTGGAGTTAAAATTACGAAGCATGTGAGCTGCCTTTGTTATTGCGGAAGCACATCGCTGTAAATGGAGGTATAGAGGAAGTAGCGACTTGAGGTAACAATTGCAGATCAGTAAAAAAAACAACGAAATAATAGTTTCGAACCAGAGTTATCAGTTTTTGATAGATTGAACTAGTACAGTTTTTTAACATTGACATGTCACAATAGATTGGAACAAACCAGAGAGAATTCAGCAACTTATGTGAAATTGGAGACGGAAAAAGATGGTTATTTTTTTATAAACACAACAAATCTAATCAGGGGGGGAAGTATTCCTTAAAAGTGCAATAATAATATTAATACGGGGTACGCTTCAACCGTACCAAAAGGCAAGTAAGCTATGCGATATTTGCTAAAACAAATGAAGTGTACCATCCTGCTGTTCAACTTATAGCCGCTTAGATGAATGACAGGTTTTGTTATTTTACCCATGTCATGTTTTTTTCTGCTATTTGATATTTTTTTAATATGATCGATGCATTTCACCAAATACCTCTCATCCATCCAGCAATAGGAAATTATTCATAAAATGGTCATTTCTGATATCCACAAAGTGAAATATATGTTCTATAATAGTACTTTACTTTGACAATACCTAGGCGGTCTGTTGGGATCTGGTGGGGGAGGATCGCCGTTGCCGATAACTGCCTCACCAACGACTGTACACCCTCCACTGCTGCTGCTGCTGCTAGTGCTGGCTGACGCTGAGGCGTTGGAACTGTGAGCACTACCACCGTTGTTCGTTGTTGATCCACTGCCATCTGCACACAAGATCATTCATAGATTGCTCGACTCTTATGATGCGAAAGTCAGAGAATTCTTCACGTCGGGAACATGTGAGTAAAATTAGAATAAAGCCGATACCGTGCGACTCCTTTATTATCTTTCAAAAGTGCAGTACCTGCACATTTTTTTCTTGAGGCAGAGATGTGGTCACTTATAAATGCATTTGTTCAGGAGCGCGGCTACCAATTTTTACCTCTATATTTTAGTCACGAATTTCTTCAATTGTGAGTGTTTGATGGGCTCACTGCTTTGTTGCAACCGTGAAGTAATGTAAAGGAAGATAATGGAAATAATGTATTGCATTATTCTGTGAATAATACTGCAAATGACAAAAATAAACGTGTGCCTAAAGACCTCGGGTTAGGCTAATTTAATGAAAATTATGCATTTATCAAAAAAGAAGGAAAATTGTGCTTAGCTTAGTTAGCAAGTTTGATAAAAAGTTAAGGGCAAAAACTAAAGAAGTCCACATTGTTTAAAATTTTTAATTAAATGTTTAAACATTTATAACACATAAATGTGTTTTTATGTATCTGACACATTACGTGTCAAACAGGCGGAACACGTCGGAATAAGTTCCAGAACTAGGGCTCGTCTTTGTCACCCTCCACACTCTGTCATAAAATCTCATGCAGAGGAACAAGGCGACGTTGGAGTTTCAGATTCCGATTTCTCAATTTTAGGGTCTGTTCGTAATGTAACTAAACGTAGAATTCTTGAATCTCTTCATATCCATAAGAACAAATCCAATCTTTATGATATGCAAAGTGCGCATCTCCTGCTTCTGGTTGGGCAGATGTAGTTCGAGGGTGCTCTCTTGTATTTGCATTTCATTTCGTCCTATAACGCAGTGCATTCATTTTCTCCTTTACTTGAATGCAGCATATAGGATATGTAGTTCGTCCGTGCTCACCAGTATTTTAACATTTCTAGTAATATACAATATGTGCAATTACCTAGTCTGAACGTTAATTCTGTGCTCATAATTGCAGATTTTTGCTAATGATGGGTCGAGGCCCGAAACGTACGTTTTTTAGAATTACCACATATGAAATTTTCAACAATGTGGACCTCTTAGGTTTTTGCCCTTAACTTTCTTATTCTGCATTTATCCTATATATCAAATCTCATCAATACTACGGTACTTCAACTCACCATCGATATTTCTTATACAGCACATCTACTTTTCCACAGGTAATTTAACTCTACAAGCCAATTTCAATAGTAAACTTGTATTTCTAGGACACATTACTGAGCTAATAAATGCGTATGATTAACTACTTATAACGCAGCTAAGATCCTTGCCAGCAAAGAGTTAAAGGCCATTTAAAATATGTCCCATCTCAACAGTGTTGATGAAATATGAAGGTTGCTCTAAGGTACGCAAAAAAAATGCTATTTTGAACATACGTACTTACCAATTGCTCGCACATCATTTAATCGCACTTGTGTTATTTTTGACTTTTGGAAGGTCATCTCTAATATCAACTAGCTTGAAACTTTCCTTGCGGAACGCAGGAAGGATGTCAAAAAATTACTAACCCATGAGAGCATAGCACGTTGTCTCAGAAAAGTGACGTAAATCAGTGTTCATTGCATAATAGCATTTGTAACCGACCCATATCACTTGGTTTTACCATAATTTATAGTAAATAAATTTCAAATTGCAGACATGTTACGAATAGCTATTTTTAATAGCGATTTGTATATATTTCCACGTTCTAGACAATGATAGAAATTCCATAATTTTAATGTATATTTTTTACATCATAGTATAGAAGCAAAAGTGGAATATAATTAGTTTCGTAATCTGTTACCGTGCATGGTATCCATAATTGCTAACATTGCTTTATTTGAAGATCATCAATTTCAATGATATTATACATTTTTCAATAAATGATAACATTTCACATTTTCGTTTTCAACAGGGTCGCCAGCATATGGCAACTATCCGTCGCCTCTTGATAGAAATGCCCATCATGTTTCTTCCCTGTCATGAGTGCCTTGTTAACATCAAATATGTACATCTAATTATATACGCCATGAACGGTTTGAGGGACACCCAATACTACACTTTTCCACTTACTGCTTGAAGGAGGTCCAGGCGGAGCGATAGGGGTGGCGAGCATGTCATAATCGTTGCCGGATGCTCCCGTGGCAACGAAGGAATAGGAGCCACGTGACCACGGATCGGCTCGCCAGCGTGATACAACAGCCTCCTTCGGCTGCACCGATACAACTTATTTTGAATGCCTTTATAATGAGTACTCCATGGTGAAACCGCACTTCACGTGGAATGATATCCTCCCCTGATAGCCAGGTACAACCCCTCCCCAAAAGGCTGCACTGTACAACTTCCCCTAGTGAAGCTGCACTCTTCGACATCCCCTAGCGAAGCTTCACTTCACAACCTCCCATTGCGAGGCTGCGCTTTACAACCTCCCCTAGCGAGGCTGTACTTCACGACGTTTTGGCTGCACTTCACGACCTCCCATGGCGGGAGACTGCACTTCACAACCTTCCCTAATGACCCTGCACACAATCCCTAATCTAAACTACGAGGCTTACTCTCTGGGGAGAGGGAGTACACATTTCTCTCTTGTTCCATTACTTTAAGGTGGACAACTGTTCCCTCACCGCACCTTCTGGGGAAGACGACTGTACCCTCACCCCCTTCTAGGGGGTAGACGAATGTACCCTCACCCCCCCTCTAGCGCCTCTTCTCAGGGGTGGATGCATCCTTCCCCCTTCCCAGGAGAGGTGGGCTGCAGCGGTAGTCCACCCTGCTTCTCAAAAGTGCCATTCTAATAGGCAACACATGTTTGACTTAAATAATTCATGTAACTTAATTTAGACTTATTTACCTGCTGCGCCCCCCCTCTAGAGGGTAGACGACTGTCCCCTCGCCCCCTTCTACGAGGGTCTACTATAACCTCCCCCCATTCTAGTGAAGAAGCCTTTACTATCATCCCTGACCCCTTCCCAGGGGAGGATGCCGGCACCCGCACCCCTTCCCAGGGGAGGAAGACGGCACCTCTTCCCACGGGAAGATGACGGCACCTTTTCCCAGGGGAAGATGACGGCTCCTCTTCCCAGGGGAAGATGACGGCTCCTCTTCCCAGGGGAAGATGACGGCTCCTCTTCCCAGGGGAAGATGACGGCTCCTCTTCCCAGGGGAAGATGACGGCACCCCTTCCCAGGGGAGGATGACGGCACCCCTTCCCAGGGGAGGATGACGGCACCCCTTCCCAGGGGAGGATGACGGCACCCCTTCCCAGGGGAGGATGACGGCACCCCTTCCCAGGGGAGGATGACGGCACCCCTTCCCAGGGGAGGAAGACGGCACCCTTTCCCAGGGGAGGAAGACGGCACCCTTTCCCAGGGGAGGAAGACGGCACCCGCACCACTTCCCAGGGAGGAAGACGGCACCCGCACCACTTCCCAGGGAGGAAGACGGCACCCGCACCACTTCCCAGGGAGAAAGACGGCACCCGCACCTCTTCCCAGGGGAGGAGGCTTCCACCCCCCTTCCCAGGGGAGGTAGCCTGCATCGGTTGTCCACCCTGCTTCCCAAAAGTGCTATTCTAATCGGCAACAAATGTTTAACTTAAATAATTCATGACGCTAAATTTAGACTTATTTACCTGCTGCACCCCCCCTCTAGGGGGTGGACGACTGTACCCTCACCCCCTTCTAGGGAGGACGACTGTGCCCTCACCCCCTTCTACGAGGGTCTACTGTAACCTCCCCCCATTCTAGTGAAGAAGCCTTTACTATCATCCCTCACCCCTTCCCAGGGGAGGATGCCGGCACCCCCACCCCTTCCCAGAGGAGGAAGACGGCACCCCCACCCCTTCCCAGGGGAGGATGACAGCACCCGCACCCCTTCCCAAGGGAGGATGACGGCACCTCTTCCCAGGGGAAGATGACGGCACCTCTTCCCAGGNAGATGACGGCACCCGCACCCCTTCCCAGGGGAAGATGACGGCACCCGCACCCCTTCCCAGGGGAAGATGACGGCACCTCTTCCCAGGGGAGGTACACGGCGCCCCTTCCCAGGGGAGGATGACGGCACCCCTTGCCAGGGGAGGAAGTCGGCACCTGCACCCTTTCCCAGTGGAGGACGACGGCACCTGCACCCTTTCCCAGGGGAGGAAAACGGCACTCGCACCCTTTCCCAGGAGAGGAAGACGGCACCCGCACCCCTTGCCAGGGGAGGATGACAGCACCCGCACCCCTTCCCAGGGGAGGATGACGGCACCTCTTCCCAGGGGAAGATGACGGCACCTCTTCCCAGGGGAGGATGACGGCACCTCTTCCCAGGGGAGGATGACGGCACCTCTTCCCAGGGGAAGATGACGGCACCACTTCCCAGGGGAGGATGACGGCCCCTCTTCCCAGGGGAGGATGACGGCACCCCTTCCCAGGGGAGGATGACGGCACCCGCATCCCTTCCCAGGGGAGGATGACGGCACCCGCATCCCTTCCCAGGGGAGGATGACGGCACCCGCACCTCTTCCCAGGGGAGGAAGACGGCACCCGCACCTCTTCCTCGGGGAGGAGACACCCGCGCCTCTTCCCAGGGGAGGAGGCATCCACACCCCTTCCCAGGGGAGGTGGGCTGCATCGGTAGTCCACCCTGCTTCCCAAAAGTGCTATTCTAATAGGCAACAAATGTTTGACTTAAATAATTCATGAAGCTACATTTAGACTTATTTACCTGCTGCACGACGTTGTTCCCGAAAATTCCTTTTAGGACGGCGAGGCACCTGCCGACTATTACGTCATCAGCAACGTTCTCCATGACCTGGGCAGCCTCACCGGCCACCAGGGCCAGCAGCACTGGTGCTCTGTATAGGTTCCAAAAAAGGAACAGCTCGCCTGCACAAGCACACATATTTCAAGTTCTTACGGAGAGTTAGGCTGCGTAGCTCCCTAGAAGTAAATAGAAATACAAGTGGTCGTCCATAACGATAACTTGTAAGTTCAAGACTACAGGATTCCTCGATCATCTATGACAATGCAACAACGAATGAAGCAAATGAACAGCAAATAAAATAAACGCGCATGAAAACATTTCCACTTCAAAATAACTTTAAAGACTATAATTTTTATCTACCTTGGTTGGAAGAATGGCATGAATGAATGAATTTGAATCGTGAAGATTCAAAATCGTTTCATCCACTGAATTTGAAACGAGAAGCTCAAATAATTTATAAGACTGCACCAAAACGTAAAGACAGTAATTATGTTTCACGATACATATCATAATAGATATATCTTGTTTTATTATTATTGCACCAACAAAAATAAAAGTATACTGCAAGACGGCACACGTTTGGTAAAAAAAAAAATTTTATTCATTTTCATTGTGGCTTCATATTATTTTTACTATAAGCACCAAGGATAGTTACAGTAGGGCGACTAGTGGATCAACATGCAGAGAAATAGAACGCAACATTCATATTATACATCAAAGTTAATGTGAAAGGTCACACTAAAAAACTCGTCTTCCCCCCAAGACGAAAGCAGAAAATAGGTTGGGGTCAACCTAATGGCAAAAATAAACCCACAACTGCCATTCACAGAATAAATTAAATGTTAGTTTGAATCTCCCTAGCCACAACAAGGGTGCGCCAACGAGAGGAAGAAGTAGGCATCATTTAGTTAAAAAACATAGGAACAGGGAATCTATACACAAGCTGTGTTCCCACTCAAGATCCCAAGCGCATAGAAACAGTGAGTTAAGAAATAGGTTTATGAAATAAGTTTATAAAATAAGAATAAAGGTGAAGAAGGAAGTAGAAGGTGCTGCAAAATAGGACAGCAATGAACCAAAAAAGATGATCCGAAACGAAACAAAAAAAAAATTGTTTCAACAAAAAGAAGGCCTGCATAACCCTCAGCTTGGGACTTTCCATTTCCCCCTGGGAGCGTAAAGTTCCTCAGATCCTTGAGTAGCATCTCTTGAGAGGATTCCATACATAAATACAATGAATCTGATGTAGGCAGAGCGAGGCAACATCCGATATAGTGCTGATCCGATTCAATTGGCATGCTCTTTACTAGACAAACATATGTAGGAACATATCATCCTACCAACAGACCAAGTCCTTGACACCTGCTGAGTTTTATACCATTCACATGGCATTTTACCTAATGCCTTTACCAAACAGCCTTAAAGGATGGCATCTTTTCTTCCATATTACGATGCCGCACTTGCATGCAGAGCGTTGTGCAGTGCCTGCAATACGTCAATAGGAATAACAGGACTTCTCTACGCACACTTTAGGGTAACGAGACTGATGCCATTATTCAACTGTACACGTTTTTTCTTACTTTGAAATCATCAGAGATATAAAAACAGCTCTTCACCTCCTGCCTAATACGCTATACGTATAAGAGGAAAGTAAAATATATCTACAAACCAACTACCTAGTACGCTTCTATTTATTTTATATCATACGCTTCACAAATCCAACATTTGAAAATCTTAGTCAACCTAATTATAGAGTTCAACTCTACGATAGCTCAGGCCAAGCACAAAACAGCTGAACACAAGAAGAAGCAGTTATTAAGAAAACATAATACTACACTTATCTAGTTTTAAAACGCAACCAAACCTTAGAAAATGAGTGTTCCTAGGTACGATTAAGCTCACATCAAGTAAAATAAAAACAACATCTTACCTCTACTGGCAGTAGTGGATCCTACGTGCCCAAAAAGGTTCGCATTTGGGTCCCAAAATACGCGATCAAAGCATAGCACAACCTGGAAAGATATCGAAATAAAAGTATAAATAATACATCTACTAATCAACAGTCGCGCACCTAGTCAAATGGTTCCTTCAGAACAAACATCAATAAAAGATGCGATAACCGATTTATTACAACCACTTTCACCATGGTTAACTTTGCATTTGTTACAGTCAAAAGTAAACACACAATATTCAAGTACTAACCATAAGTTTTCAATTAAAATACCTTGTTGAGGTTGCCAAAGCCAAGTCTGTTAATAGAGTTGAGCTTCCAGTTAGGTAGAGGAGGATGGAAGGTCACCGTATTGGGTAATGCAGCAGCATTAGGCAGCACCGACTGCTTTAGTACACCCAGAGGAAGCGTGCATAGTACGGCGACACCTGAACAACGTTCCAATTCTCATTTAGGATACTGAACACGAAACGTTTAGTCATTTAAAAATGAATTTGTAATCAATGACTTCCGTTATGCCAAAGAGAAATAGAAATACAACACCATAAATCTCGACTTCGATTTACCTCTTCAATACAAACCCTCAAATTTTTAACAAACCAACGTCATTTTCACGTCTAATTTTCACATTCACGGAATACGTAACCAAATTTTTACGTGCGTCGCACGATGCAGTTCATTAATATTACAAAAGAAACACTTGACATCAAAGGTTCATATGAAGTACCACAGGTGACGGACTCGATACAAAACAAAAAAAGCTCCTATCATAGAACGCAATGACTCATTGCAATGTCAGCTAAGGTCATTCCATATCATGGCAAACCTATTGCAATATTTTTTATTCCCACCAAATATGAGAACATATGTAAGGTCACCTTTGATGGTGGTGGGGTTGGAGTGGTTGCGCGCGCAGGAGACCTGAACCTCGACACCGTTGATGTCGTAGGATATCTTGCGGACGGCAGTGCTCAGGCGGATGTCGAGCCCTTCGCAGAGCGCCACGGGAACGCACGAGTATCCGTTGCGAACTGCAGACCATAATTTTGTAAAGGAATTAGCTTCAAGAGTGAAGTGCAGCATTGATTTAATGGAAAATTTGACTAGTAAAATAGGAGTAATAAAATAAAAGTAGCAAAGAATTAGGTGAGAAACTAAAAAAAACAGTGGGTCGTCCCCCGAAAGAACAGTAATCTTTAAAATAAAATATTTAATTTTTATATTCTACGATTCACAATCGAATAATGTAGTACTGCGATTCTAAAGAGAGAACAATATACCATTTGTTCATGACCTATTTTGAAAACTTCAACATAAAAAAACAATCAACAACTTATTTCACATTTAAATTTACTCATTGCAAATTAAACGTACGTGACTACTCGTTTAAATACTGCAAGATAACTTATCAATTTTGCACTTTAGGTACATTGATGAAAAATTTCAAGTGCTTGCCTGTGAGATGGCTGCCGCTGAACTCAAAATCGTCATCCTGATCCCAGTGTTTCAGGGAGAGGTTATGTAAAGGAGTGGCATTAGCAAACTCTAGGTTAGCAAAGTGCCAGTCCAGAATTTGCCGATCTCGTGAGGATAAGTAGACATCGCTTGGAGGATTGGCATCCAACTCCTGAAGTTTGCTCTCCAGTTCTATTTGCTGCTCCACCAGTTGGTCATATTCCTAGTATTTTCAGAGAAAGATTTCTATTAACTTCTATAAGAACAATGCGAAATTAATTTAATGAGTCAGATCAAGCTTCCTTAACCACATAGAATGTGTTCCCAAAAGAGGAGAAAGGTCACATTTAAGTATGGGCTTCAGAAAAAGGGGAATCTATACACAAGATGAGTTCCCACAGAGGCTACCAAATGCATATAACTATCAAGTTAGGAATGAAGAGAAGACAAAGAACATGTAGCCAAGAAAGCATGAAAACTGGGAGAAGCCAAGCGAAAATAAGTCCCGAAGGTTTATCTACCATAAAAATTCAAAACCAGGATAAGAATAGAATTTTGCATGCTATGAAAACACACACAACAAATGACAGATGTGCATCTGTCATTTGACAGATGATGTGCATGACAGATGTGCATCTTACAGATTGATGTGCATGACAGACGTGCATCTTACAGATGTGCATCTCAGACAGATGTGCATCTTACTACAAATTAGCATCGACTCCAGACAAGCGTTTACAATAACAGATATTTCCATACTAAAGAAAATACAGACGACTAACACAAAATGAATGAGATTAAACAGTTGATGGAAATTACACGTTAGGCTCTTCAAGAAGTTTAACCGCCATAATTGGTTTGAAGAGTGTTTCAACTAAATTAGGGAGCATACTGAAATACTTTCTGAAGACATCCGAGTAAACAGAACGCTTGTTTTCCACTAAAAAACAGCAGTGAGAAAAGGAAAGGGCGAAACTAAACTGACAGCAGCCTCCACCAACACAGTGCTAAAGCTTGCTGTTGGTAGCAAAAGTTACCACTAAGATACACTACTTTCCTTAGGTTCATGACAAGAACATACCAGGTTAACTGGAAAGGATACGCACAACTGTGCTGCTCAGGAATTCACCATACGCCCCTTTCCCCGAACCCAAGAATACATATTACAATCTTTAGCTCCCCCCCCCCCACGGGCCTCTTGAACAAAGGAAAAAGAGAAGTAAGAATCACTGTTAAATTAAATATTAGTATTACACAACCACAGCCAGGCTCCTGAATCTGCTGCTGGTAAGTCATAGAGAATCATTCAGAAATACTACGCCGCATGGTGGCTGCCCGAGATATAGGCAATAGCATACTACTACTAAGAGACGCTATGAGACCCTACCCAATCTGTGAGGACTACTTAGCTCCCAAATTATTTGGAAGCACACTTTTGCGAGAGAGTCAAATTTTAAAATACAATAACTAGAACACAGAGGTTCAATGTCAATTACCATATTCATCTCGATCAGTTTTAAAACGGAAACAATGTTTCACCTTAGTTGGGTATAGAAACGATCAAAATCCTATTTAAATTCAAGTTAAAAACATTTAACAATCCCAATGTGCAGAAGGTACGCATAATATACCTTCTCTTGATTAATGCTGTGATATGACCAGAGTAAGCTTCCAAAAATAGGTAGACCCTACAATGAAACGCTACGTAAATCTACAACCGGTATAAGTCAGGGTGCGCGACTCTATGCTCTTGCTTCAGCAGAGCAAGAAGTGGCCGTTTCACGTTATTCTTATGATAAGGAAAAGTGAGTAGAAATATTTTATTTCCGTTCAGATGAATGGAACTAGAAATTTTCAATACAAAGCTAACCCTTGCAGACTCGAATAGTTCATACACTACTTTTTCTCGATGTAGGAGAACTAACACAAAATTATTTGTTAGTCAACTTCTTGACTGCCGCTAGCACGTATACTGTCTCTCACATGAGGCCTGTCAATGAAACATCAGCAGTGAAGGGTTAAAGCAGAAGCTGCAGGAACAAACCTTGCAGGCAGTGTTGAGGTTCCTCATCTGAGCCCTGTACACGAACTCAGAAGTTATGTTTTTAGGGTTGCGCGTCTCGGAGAGACCGCGGTGTTCCCTGTGCAGGACTTTGATCCGCTCCTGCAGAGTGTGGAGTTTCACAAGCACGTCCTTCAGTTTGTCCTGTAGACGCGCCATCGTCTGCCAGTACTCAACCTGGAGATCCTTCACGTGCTTTTCCTGCAAGCTATTCAATAAACATGTCAATTGTCAAGAATCAACGATAATTATACACAAAGGCACGCTTCACAGTTTTTTCCCAAAGAACGTTGAAGAGATGAAGAACTGACAGAGAATATTGAAAAAGTTTCAAGAGTAGTCCATTACACGGTGAGTGAAAAAGTAAGAATAACTGGCAAATCGGAAGTTTCTCAAAAGCTGACACATGATTAAGAAGCTAATTTAACTCCAAACCAAAGCAATGCATCAAATCATACATCTGAGACGCATCGTGTTCCTAAATTATCCTAGGAAAGATCCTAAACACGAGCACATTGTTTAAAGGGCTCAGAAATGCTTCTCAAAATATATGCTTCACAAAGATACACAGAGGAGCGCCAGACAAACAATAATACATAAAAATAGGCACACACACAAAGATTTCACAGTAAGCTGCAGACCAGGATCTCAAATATTACTTTTTCTTTTAGCTGAATTATTACTAGCCATTCCTGAATTTACATACAAGTCTTCAACTTTACTAACTTCTTCCCCTCAGTGACGAAGTTTTGCTGCTTATCAAAACAAATTATGTATAACAGACTGTAGGTATAACTGATAAATGTTTGATTAGTTCGTAAAATATAACTTAGATGCATGTCACTTTCCAGTTGCAATTAGACATTAAAACTCAGAAGCGAACCAAAAAAGAAAAATAATTATCAAATGATTGTCGAATATTCTTTCCCTGTAAAGGTGCAGCCTTTGTCACATATACAACTAACGGGTGACCGAAAAAAAACCTGCACATTCTTTGACAGCCAAGTACGCATGTATTTTGTTTTGATGAAGGTGTTTATTGACCTAAATACAAGTCTAATGAATTGAATCAAAGAAAATATCTTTCAATTTAAGAAAAGCAAATATCGTTCAATAAATTATATTGAACGATATACCTAACCGCTGAAAAAAAAGTTTCAAAGGGAGGAAGGAAGAAGGCACCATTTAGTATGGAGGTTACGGGAATGTGGAATCTATGCAGAAGGAGCACAGAAACAGAAAGTTGAGAAAAAAGTTAATGAAACAAAATAAAATTTGAAGAAGAAAATAGTAGGTGCAGAACAACAGGACAGTGGTGAACCGAAAATAGGTGGTGCTTAGCATAACAAAAAACATTTTATTTCAACAAAAAGAAGGCCTACCTTTCAGCTCGGGCCCTCACATATTTTCCCTCTAGGAGTGCTAATTCCCATAGACACAATAGTTGAGTCCCCCTGAGGGGCGCATATCAAGAGAACTTAGTCGCACCTGATACTAAAACAAAAATTGCACGAGTAATTGGCAGTCAAATGATGAGTACATAGTTTGTGATACTTCAACGTCAATGAAAAATGTTCAACAAATGTAGTTGAAAAAAACGAGTTCACACTCACTTGATGACCCATTCGAGAGCCTCGCCAAGTGAGATAGGCTTATTGTTGATGTAGTTGAAGTCCAACTGATGTGATAAAAATGATGTGGCCTCCAATAGTCTGTTGAACTCCCTCTCCACCATCTCGTCCTTCTCCTTTGCCACTTGCTACACAGCACACACACACCCGGTAGATGTAATTACAGCAACTACTAAATATCAATGTGCTAGTGAAACTTTCATAAACTTTCAGGATTATCTGCTGATTGTACTCCTTACAATAACACGAGCCAAAACGTAGAACTCCAACATGCTGTATCATAGGTATGATCTGTAACAAGTACCCATTCCATAAACAATATTTCACAAAAATTAGTCACATAAGCAACCAGACTGGACGCGTAATCGATGGTCTATCTAGTTAATACTATAAAAATTCAATTTACAATAACATCAACTAGGAGATCTCTCACAGAGCTTCCGTTGGCTTCAAAAAGCGGACACTTTTGCCTGATGCGGAGCAGCTCCATGTTGATCTGCTTGCTGAGCACATTGACGGGGTTGCCACCCAGCCCCGTGACCACCATGGCACCGAGGTCTGCCACATACGGGCCCTTACGGAACGTCGCTATACGACCGCCAACGCGTTCCTGAAAATGGTAATGACTTCATTATTCAACTTCACCTACTTCCATGTCACAAATATTAGGTACAACAGAATAACAATTACAAATAATATTGTTACTCACTGCTGCTGTCAAATAACTGGACCCTTTTCATTTTTTGACTTGAATGAACCAATTCCTAACCCATCCTATTCTAATGATACTGTAGACAGCAGATACAAGGACATGTGAATTTTTAGTCGAAAAGAATACAGCTAAATAATATAATGGAGAGAAATTGGTTTGTAACAATGAATTGCTTGATTGTTAAGTTCAAGACATGAAAGAGTTAGGAAAAAGCATGAGAGAATCAATAGATGATCAATGAAAACTCTTAAAATAGCAAGAACGAGAGGTAGAATGTATCACAGACGGTTCGGTGCTTTTCTGCATTAGCAGAGCTCACTAAACGAGGCACCACAAGAGCTCATAAGGAAGTAACACTTTACAAAGAGCTAGGATGTGGTACAAGTGCTCACACTAAATTAAATTGTGCATCATAGCACCTTTTTGTTTCAACAGGTCATTCAAATCAATTACAGTAAACACACATAAGTCAACTTTGAAATTAAAAGCCAAAAGACAAAAACTAAGTCTTTTACTAAGCAAACTGCATACGTTCGCTACTAGCAGTTAACCTCTTGGTAGTATGGGGATAAATATAAAAGAATTCATACTCTGAAGGAACATCTCTCACTGGCAAATGCATATTCTCTGAGTGGGGAAAAATAGCCCACATGCAGATGCATAGAATAAATTCTATTTTTCATCAAGGGCAATAGTTAATCCTCAACCTATACTGGTAAAATTATTTATGGTTTTTCTCATTCATTTGTTAGATGAATCAAGCTTTGGCTTAGGTAAATTTTAATTTTTTTTTCTATTTGTACAAGATCATGTCGTATAAACCTGCACCGACTGCAACACTATTCAGCCATATAGACCAAATGAATACTTTGTTTGGCATATCATTACTGGCATATTTAAGATATCTTTGCTCACCCTGGCTTCAAGAACGATGACTTGAAAACCAAAGGAGTTGAGTTGCTGTGCGGCTGCCAGCCCTGCGATGCCAGCACCCACCACGATGACGGTCCCAAACTTCTTGGGAGGCAGAGGCTGGAAAACATGGTCTTGTTGAATTGGTGGTTCCAATTCAGAAAATAGGTTTTGTGGTACGAATATACATACTCTTTGAGCAACGTTACCATGATGTTAGTACACTGTAAGTTAATTTAGGCTGTAACGGTCAACTCTCTTTCAATATCATTGACGCTATTAGGTCATATTTAAAATTTGCATTCACCACAAATGCCCAAATGAAAATACCCATCTTATCTCTACCTTCTGGCAAAAAGTTTCATACAACACAAGCACATGAAAATACTATTAATATGAAATTCGAAATAAAATAGCAAACACATAAGAGAAAAAGGACAACAACGGAGTTTGACATAATTACACTCGTCCTTCTGTAAGCTCCGTTAATTTAAGAACTACTTGTGACACATAATCTGCAGGTTGAGACCACAATGGCTCAGTTTTATGATAATAAATGAACCATTATAGTACATACAACGTAATTACAAAATCAAAAGTCTAGGTTTAAAACAGAACATTTCATGAAATGCCTCACCTTCAGCACATCTAAAAAGATCGTGTGAACAAGTGTATAAACTGAGCGTAGTAGTGTTGGTAGGAGTCCGCCCTTCAGCCAAATTTTTGCTAACTTATACTTATTGAAGTGTTTTCATGAAACCCAATGGTTAACTGAACAACCAGAAAATCTCCCCTGCTTCTATCAACTTCATTTCAACAATATTTTCTTTTTATTCCCCCATGAATTACATGCTATTTCATTCCTTCACTTTCTGAAGTTTCAAGCTCCTAATATGAACTTGAATGGAAAACGAAAATGATTCAAAACTAACTTTTTTATCTTGACATTTTAAAGCAAGTCAACAATTTTGTAACAAAAAAAAATATTCTTGCTTAAGAGCAAATTTTTTCAGTTATGTTCCAGTGTCTTTTGAAACTAATCATATTGAAATACTAATTAACTGTGCTAATAACATCTGCTATAACTGTAAAAATTTTTAACAGGAAGTTGAAGTTTGGAAGTCTTTTTTCAAACCAAATAGAGTTAAATTTTGGTTCTATAAAATTGAATGAATATATAGCTTGTAAATATAAAAAACATAACTAACAAAAGTCTTGAATTGTATATTTTTTCCTTCTCTCTTCTTGATCCCTAATCATGAATCATACATGAATTGAGAATTTTCCTACTTTTATGTTTTTCAGATTTTAAATTCAACAGTATTCAGTCAAATTAATTCAAGATTTTTTTTTTCATTTCAAAAACAGACTCTCTTTGGCATGCAAATCTTTCAGTGTATGGGTTCAGTTGAGCATATTGTGCATCATCCTAGAAAAGTTGAACCCATAGGTGAGCATGGTGAGCGTACACCTCAACAGCCGAGCATGCGGGGAGAGGAAGCTACACGAGTAAAATTCTAAACTAGCCCCACATTTTGTTCTGCACGTTCACACATGCAGAGCCGTGCGTTATCTCGGCAACTCTTCAAATTTCTGAATTTTAGACTACGTCAGTGAAAGGCAGGGTTAGAAATTCTAGAATCAATTTATTCTTACAAATTAAAGTCAGTGTTATTAATTTAGAGCACGACCACCACACATATTGCCTGTTTTTAATTTCCTTCTCCCTTTGTATTAGCAACCTATTTGTCAGTTTCTATCAATATATTTCTAACTCACTACAGCCTATTACGTCAAAACAAGGTTTCTTTGTAATTACGTTTAGTTTATTGAACTTGCTCACACAATCTTCACCGATGTACTGATGATGGAACAGTTAATGATAAAAATTACTTTTAAACTTTGACTTTGGACTATATAATTACATTATATAAATGAACTTGCTACTCTCATTTCATTTGTCTTTAGACTTGTGACCTTTTCAGTTAGGTATGCCACAGATTAGATAAGTTGAATATATTTCAGCCTCCCTAACCACAACAAAAGGTGTTCCCAAGACAGAAAGGAAAAGGCACCATTTAGAAATTTTAGGAAAGGAGCATCTACACACAAAGTATATCCTCACTCCCAGTGCATGAAAACAGCAAGATTGAAGTTTACTCAACATGATAGAAGTTGAAAATAAATAATTACTGAAAAGCGGAGATCACTGTACAAAAAAAGATGGCCAATAACAAAACAAAAACTCTTTCTAACTTAACAAAAGAAAGGCCTACCCAACCTTTAGCTTGGGACAGCACATCATGTTCAAGAGATGCAACAGTTGTATCCACATGAGGGGTAGATATAACACATATTGAGGGCACAACAATTCCCTTCAGAAAAAGAGACAGATTTGATAAAAGCTAATGGCATTCTATACAGTCACCACATCTCATGTCATTGGACGTGCCAGAACTATAATCTACACAGAAGTGCTCTTAATTGCATGCTTGAATGTACAAGGCCAGGGCTTAAAATACAGAGATGAGCTCAATGTTTTCATAAATAAAAGTGAAGAAATTCTTTAAGACGCTGCATTATGAGACAGCATTAGATAATGAGAACGAATACAAAGTAAATGACAGATTCTTTGAATGACAGCTTGTCTGTGTCCGACTTGCTGCAAGGATTGAAAATATTGAGGTGTTTAGTCTTTTTATGCTCAGCCAATTCTACATCTTTTGGTACTAGAATTAGTTCTCTAATAATTGATAAATTTATTGAGTCTTCAAATTCATTCACAATGTTTGAGTCAAATTTTCAACTTCTTCAAATTAATGAATTTCAAGTTAAAAAAAAGCCTGCAAGGAGTTCGGCAGCATAAACTTCTTTTGGAGCACAAATAAATTTTTTAGGTGATTTTACATAAAGAAGTCGGTCATCAGAAAATCGGGTGTCAGAATATGGTCACTAAAGAATTTAGTCAGCTATAATAATTTTTAAATTGATGTAAAGTTTAGTTTAAACATAATAAACAAAGCCCAAAATTGGCAGAAGCAAAACACTTACCTTAGATCTCTTAAATATACCGAAGTTGATATAGCCATGCCTGTTGAGGTAGGCATGCACTCTGGCAATAAGGACGGTGTCAGAGTTGTACGGAGGCTCTATCTGGGCCAGGAGGCCTTCGTATGTGAGCTCCTGCAGAGGATTGGCGAGCCACAACTGCAGCTGCAAATTTTGGGCAACGTTTTGGTAAGACATTCACAAACATTAAGAATACCAGAGTAACAATTATATCGAATACATAATGATACACAGTTATTGATTAATAAGTAATGCTTCAAAGATTGCTTAATGATCTTATCTGTAATAAGCGTATCACTAGTGCACAAGTACAAGAATATTTTAATTGTGGGTACCAGTAAATGGATATACTTATTTAAGGAAAATATTGAATCCCATCATTTGTGACAGGTCATGTACGTACACTAGTATCATTATAATCCTCATGGTTGCCATGACCCCTATTTTATCATTTAATTCTAATGAAACAAATCCCAGCCCATTCTAACTTAACACAAGCCTATCTGCAATACTTCAACCTTAAACAATGTATAAAAAGTCACAAATTTTGCAATCTGGCACAGACGCATATAGATTCCACACTGAAATTTTGGCACTGGGTTGAAGGTCATCCTCCACGTGGGGTGCTTCAACTTTGATAGCGAGCAGGCTTAACCCTTTACCTGGGGCGTGGTAAGTTGAAATTCTATATAATCAACTCAAATTGATGTCAATATTCAAAACTGAAAATGGCAAATTCGGTTTTGACTAGATATGCATGAAAACCAAAGGTATTCATCGGTGGGTCACCTACATCTTGAAAGTCCCCTCAGTGACCAACAGAGGACACCAAGCAGTCAAAGTGTCTGGGTTACGATAACTATAATTTCAAGAGGTATTGAATGAGCATCATGAAAGTAATGAAACTAGTTAATAACAACAATCGTAACAAAACTTTAACATCACTGGAAAAAACAATTTGCATCAACAGTTTGACTACAAATTTGTTCAGCTAAGGTTATTTGTACACATGCTTGTCAAGGGCTTGATTTTAAGATCATGAATTAGAAAAAATATATGTGGATCAGGAAGAGATACTTCATTGCATGGTTGGTAAATGAATATTAAATATTTAACACATATTTTGGGGATTTCAATATACTGCTAACTAGGCATTTTAGAATTTAAATAAGAATTAACTTGGAAAGGAACCATGCTGGTTCCTCAAAATGGATAAAAAATAAAATGCAATGTAATGGTTTACGCTTCAACCCTGCGTCGTGTTTAAATAAACGTTACAAAGAAGGGTTCGTTTGGCCAACGATCACCTTCGGAAAAGATCCGCCATCAAAAAATATATTATCGTCGATGAGAACAGCATGTGCTCAGTTCTACGAACATTGCCCAGAACATTGCATCAAATCGTCAACCGTCAAATCGTCAACCTCGAAAAAGCGTCATTTGAAAACTACCCCACCTTGACGCCCCCACTCTGGAGAACTCCACATCCCCCAGCGTCTTGAAGGAGCTGTAGTGCTAGATACCTCTATTTTCTCTTCACGTATCTCAACTCTATTCGTCGACACCTAGAATCTTGTTCATTCCGTATAAATACTTGTTAATTAATAGATGAGCGTAATCTAATCTAATTATCTGACGACACTTGCTATTTCCGGTAAATTCTTAATGTAAAGAATCGTGAACCAGGACACGTATTTTCTAAATCGTTACAGCGTCGCCTGAGGCTGCCGGTCTGCGAGACAGCGTTAGGGCATTACCGACCGAGACGTGAGAAGTTGAAGTCGTGTTACGCCTCGCTGCCTACGGACAAGCGATGGCACTGGCAATCAGATGAGTAACAATCTTTCATGTGTCCACTATTACCATTCATTCCTGTTATCTTACGTGTAGGAATCTGCATTTGCTATCAGTGTACGGAGCATTATTCTGTATCTAGGATGTTTGCGTAAATTCATTCAATGTATTAGATAATATGTGTTTCGCTAACTGATTCAGTAACGAGGCCTCACCTCAATATGAGCTTATATCATAAATAAATTCCTGTCCATCGATTGTGTTAACTATTTGAATCAGAAGTCATCGTTATTTTTCAAGTCATCATTTCTGTATTAAATAACTTATTTGGAAGCCTGTTTATTTGATCCCTTGCAATTATTTAGCCATCAAGAATAATCAGAAAATACGTCATCAGAAATAAATGACTTATGAATAAGATAAAAGAACTAAACAGCGAGAACGATCATTGTAATGTAGCTGAACGGTGAATTTGAGTTTGCTGTAATATAAAATGATATCTTCGAATCACACACGCACGAAGAACATTACACAAAGCTTTATTTCAAGCAAAGAGCAAACTTACAAAAAATAAATCTGAATGTCAGTTAATGAAGAGCTCACAAGTGAAACAAAGAATGGCTTGGTCAATGCTTGTTGATTGAAATAATCTTATTTTCATTGAATAGAGAGGAATCTAGCAATGACTTATGACATCGATTTTATCATAAAGATCCCAATAGAAAAAGATACCTCCCCTTGATCATTTAATACGCTGGTATTCCTGATATGCCAAAAAGTTTTGCATTTACTGTAGTGTAGTTTCAGTGCCCCCAGATGAATATCAAATAAAATATCATATGTGTTAGATGCAGGTGATATGCTGATATAAATAGCATTTTTCACAAAATTTTAAAAATAAATACTGTCCACAAATAAATTGATATAATTGGTTACTAGCTTGGTGTCTCTATGCTCACTAACACCTAAGAAGTTAGATAAGTTAACAGTAAACAATGACCAGCCAAAATTGTTATGTATGTTAGTTTAAGCTTCCCTAACCACTAAAAGAAAGATAATTTTGAAGAGAGGAATGAGGAAGGCACCATTTAGTATGGAGAACAGTCAGTTAAGAAAGAAGTTCATGAAAATGATAAATGTTGAAAAAGAAAGTAATAAGTGCTGAAAAACAGGACAGCAGTGAACTGGAAAAAAGGGATCCTTAACATAACAAAAAACATTTTATTTCAACAAAAAAGAAGGCCTACCTCCCAGCCTGGGCCCCTCACACATTTTCCCCTTGAGAGTGCTAATTCCCATAGATCCAATAGATGTATCTCCCTGAGGGAATGGATGACCAGCCAAACATGATAAGCAATCATAGGTTTTAATTTTGTTTTTAATAGCAATTTACTTGCATGGACTGAGAATCACTTTGAAAACTATTGTAACACAACATTGAGGGAATCTGTAGAAGAAAGGACATGCACTCAATGGAATTAAATGAACCGAGAGAAGCATGTAAAGTGCTCTCTTCAAAAAATATCCAACAGTTCTTGTAGCTTCAACTTAAAACTGAATCCCTTTCAAGGATGGGAGTGCATTAGTAAAAGACAGCTCACAGTTCTGTTGCGAATGTAGAGGAAGATCTTGTGAGAAGTAACAGGCGCAGCAGCAATATCGGAGAACAGGGAGCCCTCGAGGGTGGTGAGCTTGTCAGCAGGGATGCGGCTTTGGAAGGCAGCACCTTCCAGACCAACTGTAACAACCAATGATGATATTCACTACAGCTAGCATATTAAAAATTTGAAATTTATTTCTTTTCTGTTGCTACTAAGGTGCCTGAGTAAGATTAGCGATGGACAGCATAGCACTTAGACAGCGACTCAAGATTAAGACACTTAGCTGGTTTCTGTCACCATATTTTCTTGAATTACATAAGCTTCCCTATAGGCAATATGCAATGTGAATGCTCTTACATCTAATTTCCTCACAAACAAAATTCCCAGAACATTTATAAACTGGGTAGAAGATATTGTCTAGGAAACAAGTGTTAGGTATCATTTTCAAAGAAATCTACAAAAACTACTACCTCAATACTAATGCATCTGTGTGTTATTTCTTAAAAAACGAGAAAAATAGGTAAAACGAATATGAACTAACTTGACATACCATCCTGTCTAAAATCTGATAGATAACTTCTACCCATTTAAGCCCCATTCAAAAAGAAAGAAAAACATGGATAAGCTTAGGCAAATACAGCAGCACCCTCTTGACATGAGCTGGTTTTAGAAGAACAGAATGGCTTATTCTGAGCTGGTCTGATATTTGGGCTTTGCAATGACTTCCTATAAAAATTTATTAAGTGCTGTTTCCTCTGCAACAACTTCACAGCAATACTTCATGGGCTCAAGTTACTTAGTACAACATATGTTAGTTTGAGGTTCCCAGCCACAACAAAAGCAAACTCGTGAAAGTGAAGAGAAAGAACCATTTGGTGAAGACAGTAGATCACAAGAAATCTACACACATGGTGTGTTCTCACACATAGGATCTGCACATAGAGACACTAAGTTAGGAAGGAAGAAGAAGAAAAGATAGAGAAGATCTGGCAAAGCAAGTAAGGAATACAAGAAGGCTTGGAGGACACAAAGTGGATGCAGAAGATAGAAGTCCCAAAGGCCTATCTACAGCTGAGGTAACCTAACAGTAAGTGTGTCCCTAGGGATGTCAGTACCTATAGTATTGGACAAGCAAATTTAGTGCCAATTCTGTACCATCTGAGCAGGACTCATGTTACCATTATTTTAGCTGAAGCTTTTGATGGCCTTCATTTGCAAAAAAGAATCCAACTTCTGAAGTCTATTTAAAAAAAAAATTAAATTTCACATTAATCTTGAATCAATACACAGATGATCCTGGTTTGATACAGTTAAATTTAGTACCTAGAATGCTTAGTTCCCATAGATACAATAGATGTATCACCTGAGTGAATGACTAGCTAAAGATCATGTACAATTTTAATAAAGAAATCCATTATGATCAATCAGCAGTCAACATAATGAGCAAAGCTTTTCATATCCAGAAAAAGAATCACAAACCTTTTGCCAAAGAAATGAACCAATTTTAGAGATTACATGCAATGAAAATCAGGAATTATAGACATTGTAGAGAAGAAATTTATCAGCTATTTTAGCATTAATGCTCTGAAACTGCATATGATAGCCCCTGAGTAATCAATCAAATTCTTTTTTCTTCTTGCCAAAAAATACACTTCATTTAAAAATACTCATCAAAACCTATCTGGTACAGAAATGCATGGCTTAAGAATATATTTCATATTACAATGTATAATTTCAGAGCTTGAGGGTTGGTCCCAGAGTGAAATGGTTCCATGAAATGCATGTCAAATAACAAAATTGCTATGATGAGTTAAATATTAAACAAGATAAAGCATACTGACCAGTAGGATCATCAGGGTCATTCTCAGCTTCTGCATCCTCCTTTTCAGGTTTTTCAGGCTTGGGCTCTTCTTTCACTTCTGCTGTTGATGCTCCTGCTGCAGCACTGGCAGACGAGGCAGCAGCTGAAGTGTTGGCCTCATCTCCTGGGGCTACAGCTCCTGTGCTCTCACCAGCCTGAAGAACATGAAACAAACAATCTCAACAAAGAATGGTAATGAATGCCATATTTATTTGAACAAATAATTTTGGGCCCAATGGATTATTGTTACAGATTGAGGGACAAGTAAATTTCTTAATTACTGGTCATTCAAGGTAGGAAATTTTGTTTCAAAATTGTTGCATCATACCACTTTTTTAAAACAGTCGTACCTCGGCACTCAACCGCCTCTATACTTGACCAAATCGGTGCTCGACCAAAAAATTCGAGTACAAACTGGATCAGACCTCGAACAGATTTTCGGTACTCGACTAGCCGAGTCGACCCAAACGCGCTCCTCGGCCCTTCTCGGCCAGCGGGTAAGTGTCAGTTCGACTCGGACCGCCAGCGGAGTAAGACGTAAGACGTTTGTTTGAGGATTTCTTCCCAGATTTAAACTTTTTCGTGCTGCTCTAGCCCTTAATAATGGGTCCAAAGAAAGACAGTGATCAGGGGTTTCGGTGTTCGGACAAATCGGTGCTCGACCACCGCTTCAGAACGGATTAGGGTCGAGTACCAAGGTACGACTGTATTGTATCCAACACAAAAACCTTGCACTTTTATAGTTTCATTTAAATTGAAGCTTATTTGATAATAAAAAAGTAATAGAAAAATTGATGGATTACATGGGTTTTCATCAAATACACAATAAAATTAAATTTGAACTTTTACAGAAAATTCAGGGGAATGATGATTAGAAAGCCATTACAAGAAATAACTCAAATGACAGGAGTGAAAACTTACAAAATTACAAGGATCAAATAGTACACGCTTTCTAATCCTAATAACATTTAAAATTGATCAGACATTATATTTCAGGAGAAGTAGATAATGGAAATAATAATACACCCAACAAACTAGCTTTTGCAAGAGAATGAAAAGATGCTATTTCCACCACATTAATGCAAGTAAACTATTCTTTCATTTGCTAAATATCTTGCAAATACCTCTCATTAGCACGAAAAAGGTACATTATGCTCTAAAATTCCAAGTCATCATTAATTTTACCCTATAAACTTTATTTCCTAAGGGATATGTTGCACCTAAATTTACTATAGCTGAAATTGTCCAGAAGTAGTTTCTAAGTTAAAATTCAAAGTCAGTCCCAATATTATACTGTAGTAGATAATTCTACCTAACCTAAATTTATTTGAATGACTCAAGAAATGGCTAGATCATAAGATCATAAAATTATCTCCCACACAATCCAGTTTACATAATATTTGTAGGTTTATTCAGAAAAGTTAGCAAGATATAGTGAAAAACATGGCACTCATTCTCATTGAATAATTTATTAAGCTCATATGACGCTCATTAAAACCATCCATTTTTTTAATCCAAACATGAGTATTGACATCACATATTTGTTTGTATTTGTATGTACATGGCTATACAATTTTAATTACATGAAGTAATATTCTTAATTCTGAAGGTTTGCGCAAAAATGCATGGAGTTCAAACTTGTATAATTGGCTTTATTTTGGCTAATTATAATTATTTGGCTCTACCATGCCAATCTCCTCCCATCTCTGATACTACGCAAGTCAAACCCATGCTTTCTTTTTGCGCTACACTATACTTACATGTGAAATTATATTTAGTAAATGATTATACAAATTACTCAGTTTCTAAAAAAACAGGTTTGATGAGACAAATAAAGGTATAGAGACATATACTACTGCCACATACATATATTTTTATCTTCCAGTCATTCAGTTGCTTATTAAATTGCATAGAAAACTGGGCTTTAATTCTAAGATTACCAGATAAATATACATGACCTGTACACTTTTGGTATACTGGCTACCATGGAGCAATACAAGACTGCTTTAATATACTCGAACATCTTGATTATTTTAGACTGCATGTGGAAGTCATAGAGTAACCTTCTCCTCGCCACCTACTGATGCTGAATAAGATAATGCCTTTTATAGAGTTTGAAATTTTCTATCTTTTCCTTTTCTCCTACTATTTTCAAACAACCAAGCAGTTGTTTCATCATTAAATTAAATTGAAGAAAAACAAAATAGGTCTCATATGTCTCTAACAAAATACTTTATTTTATTCTTAAAGACAAAACTGATAGAACTATGTCTGTAAGATAATCAGGTTATTTTTAAATCAACAAGGAATCACAAAAATGGCCGCACTACAAAAAGTGGTCATTAAAAAGGTAAGAATTAATGCTGAGAAACATAGTAACAGCGGGGTTTCTCGGGAGTTAGCCCCGTTGGTTATAATAACTAAACCTGCCGCTAGGTGGCGCCACGTGTTTTAAGCTTAACTCGACGCAAGAAAAACGGATACACCAT